>JADRCD010160616.1:3591-18498 GCA_019843815.1 Montemys delectorum
GGGGAAGGAGAGGTAGGGAGGGAAGGAGGGGGAGAAGGGAAAGGAGGAGGAGGAGGGGGAGGAGAGGAAGGAGGGGAAGGAGGAAGAGGGCGAGGAGGAGCTAACCATCATCTCTAGGCCCCTATCCAGAGAGGACTTCTGTTAGTCTCTGGTGTTCATTTCTTAAGAGATTTTCCTAGAATAAAATCTACATACTTGGGAACATTCTCATTTTAAAATCCGTGCTCTCTCTATGTATATGCTCTCAGGTAAGCTAATTTTTTTCTGTATAATATATCATGGATTTTTTTTCTATGCAAACAAATGTAAATTTCTATCCCTCTTTTAAATACATATCACACCTTGAGGGCTACCCTGACTTTTGTGTCTCTTTTCATATATTCATGAAAATGCAAACATGGTCTAATCTTGGCACATATACTCAAAAGATTACTTAAAATATTTTTGAAAAATAGGATTGCTAAGCAGTTCAATAGACAAACTTAACATATTTTCCTACTCCAGTACTTTTACCTTTATTTTTTATTGAATATAAATTTTTTTCATACAAAGTCTGATTGTGGCTTCCCCACACTCTACTCCTCCCAGATCTTCCCTATGTCCCCACCAGGCAGCTAAGGAAGAAAGGAAGGAAAGAAAGGAAGAATGGAAGAAAGGAAGGAAGGAAGGAGGGAAGGAAGGAAGATGAAGATAAAATAAAAGGAAACACACTCAAATAGGACATAGCAAACAGAAGGAAAAAGGCCCAAGAAATAAATACAGACCCAGAGACCCACTTGTTTGTGCATTTAGTAATTCCATAAAAACACTAAACTGGAAGTTGTAATATATACTCAATGGTAAAAAGAGAGAAAAGAATAAAAATAAATAAAGATTAAAAATGAGAAAAACCCTGACATTATGAGACAAGGAACGCCCAGCAATGCTGTTGTGTTTGTTTTCTGTCAGCATCTACGGCTAGGCAGGCAGCCAACCTTTAAGAGTAGTTTGTCTACTCATTGAGACTCCCCTGGAGGAAACGAAATTTTCATTGGTTAGTGGTCACCAGTTGGAGATTGCTTCTGGGTTAGGGACGGGGGCTTGTGTCCACTTCCCTTGTCATCTCTACAACCTCATCTGTTGTAGTCTCATATACTCCTATACTGCCTCTATCTCTGTGAAACTTTAAGCCTGTTAATTTGGAGACCCTTGTTTTCTTGATGCCTCCCATCCCCTCTGGCTCTTACATTCTTTCTGTCAATTCTTCTGTAGGGTTCCCTGAGCCCTGAGGGGAGGGATTTGATAGGGACATTCAGAGTAGGGCTGTGTGCCCCAAAGTCTCTCACTCTCTGCATACTATCTGATTGCTGCTCTCTGTATTTGTTCCCATCTACTGCAGAAGGAAGCTTCTCTGACCACGACCGAGCAAGGCCCTGATCTATAAGAATGGTAGAATGTCCTTAGGAGATCGTTATTGCTGTGGTTTATTGTTACTGCTGATTTTAGAACTGTAGTGTTTGGTTTTACCATAGGTCCCTGGGCTATCCAGTTTCAGGTTCTGGGACACTCAAGCCGTATAGGAATGGATGAGTTCCATCTCAGAAACCCACAGCCAGACAATTGAGAGACCAAAGCAGATATTGGTTGGTTAGGCCCACAAACTTTGTGCCGCCATTGAACTAGCAATCCTGCAAGCAGGACATCATTGTAGATCAAAGGATTTGCAGCTGGACTGTGTTTAACTTTTCTCCATTGGTAGCTTCCAGAGTGCCTTCCTTTACCAAAGACGATTGAGACTTTACATTTCGTGCCTACCGCTAAATTATCCTCCACAAAAGTTAGCATCAGTGTGTCCTCTCCTGCAGAGTGTGGGAATAGCTGCATTTAGGGTGGGGCACGTAAAGGAGGGTTTCACTTGGCCTAGAATAAATATACTTCTTCTCTGGTGGCACACAGTTCTGTGCATAGGAACACATCGATTGCGCTGTCGTCACCAAAATCAAGATACAGGCCATGACCTCCCAGGAGTCTCCCTAGGAGGTGGACCACTGAGTTAAATGGGAGGTACATGCTTAACTCTACAAGCAACTAGCAGGCGATTGCACCATTGCGCAATCTCAATGGCAGCAGAGATGTCAAATGCTATCCATCCCCTCTGCACTCATGTTTTCATTCTTTTCCTATTTGGTCATTTTAGTAGATAGACAGATGTATGCCTTGCTTCTCACAGCCATCTGTCAATATTCTCATTAGTCTTTAAATTATGTCCAGCATAATTATACTCATTTTGGTCCATTTTTCTTCCACTTCTGGTAGGACAGAACCTCTTCTTGCATATGCTGCTTTTAACGCAGTGTCCATCCTTTTGTTGTTTAAAGCTCCTGTTAAGCGAAGCATTTTCATTCTTGACTTTTACATATGGTGCAAATCATTTGCCCAGATTGTCATTTTTTAATTAATCTTAAAATTCCTACCCTTGGGGTTATTGGCTTTGATGTTAACAGATTCCATCTACATTTCAAGATTATAAAAATATTTGAGCAAATTTCTTCAAGAGCTTACAAAGATGATTCAACATTCTCCATTATTACTACCAGTCGTCTGCCCTCTTTGCAGCTAGCATCGGGGTGCTTGGCTATATTCACTGTTGGCATAAACATTTTCAAACCATGTTTCCCCACAATAGGTACACATGCTACATCAAAACAGCATCCAAAATGAGCTTCAGAGATGTGAGGGAAATGAAGATGCATCATGGGTAGGGAGACTGTTTCTGTGCATCATGGGAAAGATTGGGGGTAGCGGTGAAAAATACTATCCCCACCCCAGGGAGGAAGAAAATGGTCCGTCCATAAACAAATGACATCATAGATCCCAAAATCAATTTCAATGATCAAATACTAAATATGCAAAACTAAGGAGAGATACTAGACCCAAAGTGATCTTAGGATAAAGGGGTAGACAGAGATGCTCCACACAGGAGTCACTATTGGGAAGAAGCAAAGAAATTAATGGCACATCAAAAGGGAAAAATACCAACATGCAAGTTAGGAGACAACTCAAGAAGAGCCCAGAAAAGGGACCCTGGGAACTGGGGAAGTAGCTCGGTTGGCATCATGTGTGCTGAGCAAGCATGAAGACCTGAATTCATCCCTAGCTACCATGTAAAAAACCATAGTGTGATAGCTGGTGTTGACACACAGTTCCCAATGGATTCCTAAGGGTTGTGGGTCTAGTCAGGTAAGTTCTGGGCCAATAAGACAGTATCTCAAATGACAACATGGAAGTTTCCTGAGGAACCCCATTCAAGGTTGACCTCTGGCCTCCGTACCTACATTCACATGTATACATACACAACAACAACAACAACACACACACACACACACACGTACATACTTTTACAAAAGCATTGGAAAATAACACACTAAGAGTAATAATTTCTATAAAGAAAATGCCTAGATCTTAATGCAGTAGGAGAGGATGAACCCACATGACAAAGGAGAAGGGAGGAAAGTGCTTTGTAATTGTAACTCTTTAGTAAAAATCAGCCAGTTGACTGTCTATATGTTATAAATCAATATTTCTAAACCGATTCCAATTTTAAAGACTCTAAGGGCTTCAGTCAAGAATGTTTCCAAACTCCTGCCATAACCCTGGTAGGAATGAGAGCCATGCCCTTACACAGGCTCCATCTGCACCTAGCTTGCCAGGAGAAGTGGCAGGGAAGAGTCCATGATCAGTCTTGAAAATAAAAGTATGGCCTGGAACTTATCAGCATCATTTTCGTCCTAATGGTTGCTTAATTCATATGTGACTGCTACTGTCATCAATGAAAATATTTATTAAATACTGACAAGTTTTTAAATAGCCAAGATAAGCAAAAGGATTAGGAAAATTACCAGAATAATTACAGCCCAAAGTCAAATTATTTATGTAAATTTGAAGTTAGAATCTATAATGTTTATTATTGTCTAATGGATATTTCTTTCTCCAGAAGACATTTATAGTGCCCCACTCACAGGCTGAACGCAGTATTGAATCTATTATATGATCTGAGGTAGCTCACAACTTGATGTGGAGGAAAGACAACAAGATAGACTTTTACCAGGATCATGCTACTGTGTAGCCTGCACATGTGTCCAGGAAGCAACAACTTAACCTGAAAGGTCTGGGAACATTCCAAGAAGCAGCTGACAAGGAGCTCAGTCTAGGCGGCTGAGCATTTTTCCAGACTTAGAAGTGCTTTCCAGGAAGTGTAAAGGCAGAAAAGCAAAGAGTTGAGTAGAACAGGGTAGACACAGGCCATGCTGTTTACCGAGGCTGTAGCTAAGGAGGGTCACTCAGTGGGAAGTGGAGACAGATGAGGTCCAGCTCAGGAATGCTGCAGAGTGTGGTGGAGGGCTGAGATCCTGCTGTAACCCCTCCACTTCCCCCTTAGCTGAAGTATGCCTGAACTCCATCTCTGAGAGCCCTGTCTTCCTTTCTCCACATGAATATAAATACTTTGTTTATGAGGCAGTAGTGTAGCTAAGTGTGAGCATTCTGAATTGCTGTGGTCTTGTTTCCAATCCCAACCTTAATCTTTAAGCTGAATGACTCTGTACAATCTACTTACTATCTCTCTGCCTCAGTTTTCCCATTCATAAAGCAAAGATAATAATAGCACCTGCCCCATAGCTTTGTGTTGAGGATTACCAAGCTAATCTATGTAGAAAGACTTAGAACATGGCTGACAAGTAGTTGGTAATCAATTAAGTACAGATATGAGGACACAGTACTAGAATATTCCAAAATTAATTATATCATTTTTAAAGTTTCCATATAAGACAGATGAGGTGGCTCAATAGCCAAAGGTGTCTGTGGCTAAACCTAATGATCTGAGTTCAATAGCCAGGACCAAGAGATAGAAGGAAAGAAATGGCTCCTGCAAGTTATATGCTGACCTCCATACTTGGGACCCACATAGTGATGGAAAGAGAGAGCCAAGTCCTTCAAGTTGTTCTCTGACCTCCATATGTTGGTCACGACACAATGCTCATGTGTGTGTGTGTGTGTGTGTGTGTGTGTGTGTGTGTGTATGTACATGCATATTCTTCAAAATGTAATAACTTAGTTTTAATAGAGTTTCTTTTTTCGCCATGTGTAAACTTTAATTTTTTTCAAACCTTTTAACTTTCAAACCTTTTAACTTCCCTTGTAGCCCACCACCCATCAGTAGTAGTGGAAAAGGAAGAATATGGTGGGGCAGTGGACCTGTTTAGAAGGGTTCTTTGGAGCAACTCCCATCTGTGTTGTCTGGAAACCGGCAGTTCAGTTCACAGATTAGCATGGGCAGCTCGATCCACTCACAAACACTTCACGGATGTACCAGCAGTCCAGTTCAGTAGAGTCAGGTTAGCAACAGTGGTGGCATGACCTAGCAGAGACAGCCAGGCCTCAAGCCTTGGCTCAGGAAAGCAGGAGAGACCCAGAGGGACACCAAGAGAAGTTCTAGGCTGTGCCTCTGTCAGGGAAGCAAAGATCAGCGAAGACGCAAGACCCACAAGCGTTGCACAGCCAGCTGTACCAGCAAGCCAAGCTCTGTCTCCATCACTCCATGGAGTCCTGTTTATGCCCTCCCAACGTCACGTGTCCTCCACGTGCCTTGCCTCAGCATGGGTCTTGCCTCAGCCTGTGCATCCAATCAGTCCGAGTCCTTGGAAGTGGCAAGAAACTGCAGCACACCACCAGAAGTTTTTTTGGTGTGTTTCTCTCTATGGCATCCCAACAAACGTAGCTCAGCTACATACTGTAAGAAGGACCAATGTCATTAGCAAAAAAATCCTTCATCACATGTCCTTTCACGTGCTTGCTTTAGCAGAACATCCTCTCTCCTGTGTCTAGTTCAGCAAAACATTCCTTCACGAGTCTACCTTTCACACCTGTGTCCACTTTAACAAAATGTTCCTTCAGATCTTTGCCCCAGCAAAACACCATCCACCCAACTTTCCAAGGGACCCTTAAGTTTCCACTTCAACTATATTCTTTTCTCACTGGCTCTCTGATTTGGCCTCATGAGATTTTTGTTTTTCCTTCTCAGTTCTGCTCGCCCCTGGATGAAAACATCCTTCCTTAGGAACCATTTCAAAACCAGAGACACATTGTCTGGTTGGTCCGGAGTGATCTGCATCCGGGCTGGCTGGTAATAAGAAACAAGTGAATAGATCATACCCAATCCAGCCAGGCCACCCAGAGCATGGCCTGCATAGCAAGAGTCCCCATCTAGGGCTCCGAGATAATGCCAGCCCAGAGGTAGCCTAGCTGGCCGTTCTCATATCACATCTGCCCCGGGGGGCATAATGTTAAACCTTCCTATGCAGCAACTTGCCAACTCTTGTGTGGAGTGCAAATAATAAAAAGATGCCAGTCTCATAGATCCTGAATTTCCTGAGACCAGACAGGGAGTAAGCAGACAGCTGCAAGGGACGCTTTTAAATTCCTCCCAAACTTACCGCAGATGGGGGTGGTTAGCTGCCAAGTTGGCAAACTGTTACCTAGTCAAATGTATGACTTAAAGTGAACTTGATAAAGACCTAGAGGTACTAGGACAAGAGAACACATTCAGAGCTGTCACGTGCATATTTAAGGTAAAGTCCTCAGGCTGGCATTTATGCAGTAACCGTCACTAATGCTTCTCTCTGAATTCCACAGTGTCTAGCCTCCCATCCCTGAACATTTCACCCTAAAGCACAGTTTTTAAAAATGATTTTAAAGATGACCTCAGGCCCCCAGGATCACAATGAGAGCATTCCCTGGCTCAGTGTTCTCCTAAAGCATCTGCAGGTGAAATGACTCTGATAACCCTGGCATTGAAAACAGCCTTGACTGTCATCTTTGCACAATGAGAACATAATTAAGGTGAAGGAAACTGAGTCACCGAGGAGCCAAGCGACGGGTACAAGATCATTGTCAGTGACAAGTAGAGCCCAGAACACTTGGCCGCCAAGCCTTCTGCCCCACGGAGTTGTCAAGTTATGCGCATGCCTACAGGCTTCTAGCAAACAGCCTCTTGTAGAGCAGCCCAGGCCCAGAGGCCCAAGGCTACAATTATGAAAAGTCAGTTCTGTGTCTCTACCTCCTCAGGAAATTCCATTACTAAGGAATTTCTCCCCTCCTAAAGACTTCCTTCCCTGTGGCCTCCTATTTTGTCCTGTTCAGAGACATGGCAGGTACAGACTGCTACAGCAAAGCTGCCCTTCCTGTCCCGCAGAGAGTGCAGCTCCTGCTGAGGATCCCCATACATCACCACACTCTGCATGCTCCTGCCCTGGGCTCAGAGCTGGACACGCATTTCTCTGGCCTATGGATCAGGGTGAGGCTGGGATAGGATAGGAGGGCACAGAGCACTTGCCAGTCACTGAGTATTACCTTTTACCGTGTTGATCTTGAAGCAGGACTTTCATTTTCCCCAACCACCACACCTCTGCTACCTGCCTGATACTTTTCCCAGAACGATTCACAACCAGACTCTGAGCCCTGGAATTGCGCTGAGGCTGGAATGGGAGAAGTTTGGAGCAACTATCTAGATGATCTTTGCCTGCCTATCCTCCCATAATCTTTATTCCCTCTATATCACACCGAATGTACACACACACACACACACACACACACACACACCCCAGTGGGCATCTTATTCATTGGTCAACTACCTCCCCCAAATATCCACATTTATATGTCTGAACTTGCAAAAAGATCTGTTAGCATATTTTTAGTCTATTTTTTTCTGCTGTATCACCTACCATCCTTCCAACTTTTATCCCCCACTAATTCCTTCCGAACTCCCAACACTAGGTGGGGAAAAAAAAGGTTAGAGGAGATAAGGAGACATAGACCTCTATAGGCTCCTTCTTGCTGATTAGAGGCATAGAGTTACTTGGAGTAAGGCTAATCTTTGTTGACAGAGTATCCAACAGGCCACAGACCAGCAAACCAGCAAACCAGCAAACCAACAATCCAGCAATAGCAAATGGACCAGCAAACGCAGCAGCAGGACAAGCCAGCAGCAAGGGGTGGGGAGCAGCCGCTGCCTTCCTCTTCCTCAGAGCACCTCCAGCCCCTCCCAGAGCTCGGCCATTTATTCTCTCTCCAGAGTCCCCAGAATTAAACTATCTGCAGCTGGAAAGGATCATGCCACTGCTAGAGCACGGCCGTGGACAACCTAAAGCAACCCCATATCCCACACCTGGGGGTTAAAACAAAAGCCATATTCCTATAATATAACTGGGTTTTTTTAAGAAACCAAAATTCTCATTAACGATTTCTTTGAAAGTATAAAATGCATAAACTCAAGCACTAGGGGCATCGAAGCTCAAGGCTTCACCACTATTTAAACTGTGGCATGAGTACTACAGGCTTATGTAAGTCACTGTCCTGTGCATTAGGGCTGGGCGATATAACCTCAAAGCAGCACTTGCCTTACTTTAGAGCTTCCTAGAAGCAGGAGCTGAGTGGGAACAGGCACGAAGACTATACTGAAAGATAACTCCAGAGTGCTCCTGGGAAGGAAGTGGGAAGAGGGAAAACTCCAGTAAAAGCCATCACTGTGATGAGAATATGTCCCCAAATGCATGCGTTAATCCCCAGTGTGACAGAGCTGTGAAGTCAGGACTTCTGGAGATGTATACATCATGAAGGCTCTGCCATCACACATGGGTTAACACCAGTATGAGAACAAGAAGAAGCTGGTCCCTTGCATTCTTTATGTTCCTTTGACATCAGAGGACAGCAAAACAAGAATTACTGTTACTTGAATCATGCTACTGTGTAGCCTGCACATGCATCCAGGAAGCAACAACTTAACCTGAAAGGTCTGAGAACATTCCAAGAAGCAGCTGACAAGGAGCTCAGTCTAGGCGGCTGAGCATTTTTCCAGACTTAGAAGTGCTTTCCAGGAAGTGTAAAGGCAGAAAAGCAAAGAGTTGAGTAGAACAGGGTAGACACAGGCCATGTTGTTTACTGAGGCTGTAGCCCAGGAGGGTCACTCAGTGGGAAGAGGAGACAGATGAGGTCCAGCTCAAGAAAGCTGCAGAGTGTGGTGGAGGGCTGAGATCCTGCTGTAACCCCTCCACTTCCCCCTTAGCTGAAGTATGCCTGAACTCCATCTCTGAGAGCCCCGTCTTCCTTTCTCCACATGAATGGGGGTGGGGTGCATAGAACTCTTGTTTTTGAGAAAGTAGGAGCAGAGAAGTCCCATATCCAGTTACTTTTCTATGGAGATCCCCTCCTTGTTCCCAAGATGGTGCCTTGCTATGGCATACTTCAGTGGGATGAACATCTGAATCATGTGACATTCATAGGAGAGGAAATATATGTCCACTGTTGGTAGGATCAAGATTTTTCTCCACGTCTTTATCTACCTGATTCAGTTGCCCACCATGGAAATAATTACAGACTTCCTTTTAAACTTGTGGTGCCGGCATGAACAGACCTGGATCTGAGAACCACTTTGTAAATATTTTCCTTTTACAATTTACCCTAGCTAACAGGAGTGCTCCTTAAGGAGTATGAAAGCTAATAACTACAGTTTGCTAATGAAAAGCAAGACCCCTAATCTTTCTGACTGCTTTCTGGGCCCTTGCTTTGCTTTGTTGAGTTAATTTATAATTTTCTCTTGCCAACTCCCTTCCAAGAATATTACCAATCACCGGCTGTGGTGTATGAAATATTGGCTTCCCTTCTTCACCAAAGGCTGTTTCTCATGAGTATGTCAGGAGTTGTTTCTGTATGTGTGCAGGTGGAATATTTACAAGGTAATCCTGTCAGTAAGACTAGAAATCACACACACCTTTTGGTGCAGTATAAATTTCTATTGTCTTCATCACACAAAGACATCATCACTAGGGAGAATCACAATGTCTGGTTTTCAGTGGGGTCAAACCCAATCCAGACAGTTGTGAATTGGATACTGAAGGATGCTGGGGTGGGCATGGGTTGTCTATGTTTCCTTGCATACCTAGAAATGGCTAACAAAGAAGCCGTTTCTAGAGCCAATCCTAGAGTTAGAGCTCTGTCTGAGAGACTAAGAAGCAAAGCAAGAAAACAACAACAGAAAACCAAAATGTTGCTAACTGGAATTCATTTGGGTAGCAGTTGGATGAGTCAGCGCACAACAGAAGAGGGGAGGTGTGTATTCCTCCTCTGAGAAATATCGTAGGCAAAATTCTATTGTCATTTATGACTCAGATTCCAGGATCCACTGAGAAGGGATGGAAGACTTGAGTGTTTGAAAGAGTGTGAAAGAAATAACACTGGGTCAAAGCCAAGTGCTCTGCTCTTCGGCACCAATCAATATATCATTTGATTACTATTGTTTGCACCAGTGCTTGTGAAGTTCCCACTTAGAGGAAGGTAAATAGCAGCACACAAGGCATTACTCATATATTTGTGGTGATGGTGACATGTCTACTGTGCCACCAGTGATACAGAACCACAGCACACATGATCATGTATAGAACATGTATAGATCATGTATAGAAGATTTGATGAAGACAAAAAAAGACTGTTATTAGACTGTTACTGGCTAATTTATTTACTATTGTGTTTTTCTTTTTTAATGAATATATTTGAATGTTTCATCACCAGTTAATGAACTATTTGAGAAAGAAGGTATGGTCTTGTTGGAGGAGGTGTGTCACTAGGGGTTGGCTTTGAGGTTTCAAAAGCCCATTCCTGGCCCAGGCTCTCTCTACCTACTGCCTGCAGATCAATATGTAAGCTCCCAGCGACTTCTCCAGCACCATGCCTGCCTGCCTGCCTGCCTGCCTGCCTGCCTGCCTGCCTGCCTGCCTACTGCATAATCTATAGGATAATAGTTATGGATTAACACTCTGAAACCTTAAATAAGCCCTCAACTAAATACTTTCTTCTAAAACTTGCCTTGGTTCATCACAGCAATAAAACAGTAACTAAGACAACTGAACTATACATTGCGAAATTATTTTAATGTTTGTATGGACTAGTTTTATGTAAACTTGATACAAGCTAGAGTCATCAGAGAGGAGGGAGCCTCAGTTGAGAAAATGCCTCCATAAGACATTTTCTTAGTTAGTTATTGATGGGGGGAATACCCAGCCAATTGTGGGTGGTACCATCCTGGGCTGTTGGCCCTGAGTTCTGTAAGAAATCAGGCTGAGCAAGCCATGAGGAACAAGACAGAATGCAGCACTCTTCCATGGCCTCTGCATCAGCTCCTGCCTCCAGGTTCCTGTCTTGTTTGAGTTCCTGTCTGGACTTTTTTTCTATGACAAACAGTGCTGTGGACATGTAAGCTTAATAAACACTTTCATCCTCAAGTTTCTTTGGTTACAGAGTTTCATTGCAGCAATAGTAACCCCAACTAAGGCAGAGTTACCTCCTGCTTTATTTAAAAATGATTATGCCAAATTATGTACTCCAGGTGAAGCCAACAGCAGCCTTACACATTTTTATATTTAGCACATCTCTCAATTCCCTCAAGAGGTCATTTCTAGTGATTGACCTATACCATCCAGGTACCCTCTATGATAGTCACATAATGTCCAAATTGCCCAATGAGGCATGTTTTAAAATGCATCCTCATCAATAAGTGGCACACAGTGGTACATTGATGTCCAGAATCTCTACATTCAGCTTGCTCGGTTAGTAAGGTTATTTGGTTCTCCCTAATCAATCAGAAGATGGGTCCTGGGGCAGTGAGTTTTGCCTCTCCTTCCTTTGTCATAGACTCTGCAAACATCTGAAATGCTGCTGTACACTAACACAGTGCCGAACTCCAGAGAAACAAAACTGATCAGGGCAAGTTCTCTTCCTTGGGGAATTTGAAAATGTTAGACATTTGAAGGAAAGTCTTAGAACAAAATGGGGAGAAGTCATATGAGATTTTTTTCTTTATTGGTTTTAATGAATCTCAAAATGAATGAATTTCATAGTCCTTTAATGAGGGCATTTCAGGAACACAATACAATAGCATTCCTTTAATCGAGTCAGTCTCCTCCATGACACCCACTGTCGTGACTCAGTGCTAAGCAGGAGCAGGATATTACCTTCAAGCTAATTTTCATAATTGTAACTATAAAGAATAAGTCAGACAGGGAGAGGCAGAGTTCCTCTGCTTGGAGCATGAGTAAAAAAGGACTCCAGATGCCGTTTGATTTGATCTTCACCCTAAGCCACACAGCACTCTCCAAGGAAGCTTTGCAAATACTCTGCTTTTGCACAAGGTACTATTGGAAAGCCATGTACTAAATAGCCTCCAAAATTGGTATAGGAGGGCATGGTAGAGGAGGGAATTCAAGGAGGGATAAACCGGCTGTTACTCATGTAGAAGCTTGGCTCTCATAGGGCTTGGAAGTGCCATGCAGGATACCAAAGATCAAAAGTCACCCTCAGTCTTACCCAGCTGTGACCTCTGAGATCTGCAACCATGACCTGCCTGGCAAGTTATGTACACTTGGTGCAACAGTGGTGCAAATGTCACGGGAATAACCAACGACTTTCTGTTTCAGTTCAAGACCTCTCCACAAGATGAAATCTATACCAGGCATGGTGGTAACATGTCTAAAACCCTGTGGCTAGACAGATCATAGGCCTTTAGGGAGACCCTGCTATTGTTATTTTTGCTCAATAGCCATAGTCTTAAAAATAACTCCTAACAGCTTAGAGTTGTTTTCATAGATTAACGCATCTCTCGAATACCATCATAGAAGCTTTTTTGATGATGAGCACAGAATCCTATAACTGGTCAAAGTGCAAACTGTGAAATGTTCAGCCAGAAAGAAGACATCTGAATCACATCCCTCTTCCCCAGAGCTTAGGGGTCGCTGTCGAAGAGGGAGAAGGAGTATCCTAAGAGCCAAAGGTGGTGGGTGACGAGGACAGTGCTTTTCAGATACAATAAGACATCTGCAGAGATGCACTCACAGCAGCTGTGCAGCATGCACGAAACCTGCACATGCACCAGCCTGACAAAAATCCCAGGATGGACCTTGGATATGGCCATGAAGTCCCACCCTTGGCTGAAGAGTTATTGGCAGTTGATTGCGGTCAGAAAAGATATGGAGTCTGTTTTCTTTCATAATGTGGCCCCTGTTAGGTTAACCGTGGTCTAGTGGAAGGTCACACACCTAAGACCAGCACAAATTCAAGTTGGTGGGTTGAAAAAAAAAAAAAGGGACGTAAAGTTCAGCGGATAGGGAAGATGATGGATCTGGGAGGAATTGTGGGAGGGGTAAAACTGATCAAAGCACATTTGATGAAATTCTTAAGGAACTAATAAATGCAAATCATCAAATTAATCTCTGCAAAAGTAGTCCCCTCCTGCTCTAAGAGTAGACAATGTAGACATCTCACTTCACTGAAGTTGGAGTAACTTCACGGCTCAGGTTCTCAGAGGGCTAGCCTGTACCACAATGTCTGCTTACCTTCTCTAGACTATGAGCTGGTTTTAAGCATAGTTTAGATCTATTCAACATTGTGTCTCCAATTCTGGCCACAAGGACTGGTCCAAAGCAGGTGACAAGAATAGACGTGAGAACACAGATTTCTCTCTTCTTTAGGAGAAGTTACTCTGATTAATGGGACAGGAACATGTACTGTGACCAGCTTCTCACTACATTCTTTTCTGATCACATATACAAGTGCATGTGTGAAAGGGTGTATACACACACATACACAACACACACACAAAAACACACACCTCACCCTTATTCTGGGAAGAGCCATGATTAGTATAGAACATTGTACCCTTCATATCTCGAGTCCTCAGGCTCTTTCTAGATACACATGTTTATACCCCTAGGAAGCTGTTGATTCCATCCTCCCTCCTATTCCTCTCTCACGTTCAACGTGGGCATGAGGCTGTCTTAGTATTTTGTTGCTGAGAAGAGACACCATGGCCCTGACAACGCATAGAAAAGAAAACATTTAGTGGAGGCTTACTTACAGTGTTAGAGGTCTAGTCTACTGTCATGGCAGGAAGCATGATGGCAGGAAGGCAGAAATGGGGCAGAGTCGCTGAGGGTTTTATATCTGAATCTGCAAGCAGCAGGAGAAGTGAGGGAGACACTAACTGGCTTGGGCTTTTGAAAGCCCAAAGCCCACCCCCAGTGACACACATCCTCCTACGTGGCCACACCTCTAAATCCCCTTCAAGTAGTGCCATTCCCTAGTAACTAGCCATTCAAGGGTACGAGCCTAGAGGGGCCGTGTTTAGATCACCACATCCCCATAGCCGTCTTTCCCATTCTTCACACAGTAAACTTCTTATGCCTTCTCTGACTTGATCTGCTCCAGTTTGCTAGTCTTTCCTAGAGTCAGACCGGTGGTGCTAAACATAGGACTACTGAGGGTGTGAGTACAGAAAGCCCGTTGGGGAGGACAGTGAGCTGGAATTTCCATCGGATAAAGATAATATTCTGTCACTCAGCAGCCTTAACATAGACGGCTCACATTACAGATGAAACTGATCAAAATGTCTTCAACTTCTTCTATGAACGAACATGAAATGAATTTTCCCTCATACTAGACTCACACATTTAAAAAAAAATAGACATGTAGGCTTAGTGTTGTACAGTTGTACAGTTGTCATCACCAAAAATCAATGGTGCTCTAGCTTGATATTATATTTCCTCCTTTAGACAAATGTTGCCTTGGGCTTGGTGAGATGGCTCAGCAGGTTATGGCCCGTGCCACCAAGCCTGACAACCTAAGTTCAAGCCTAGATCCCACATTGCGGAAGGAAAGAGCTGACTTCAGCCGGTTGTCCTCTGTGGAGACAGGTGAGCTGCGACACCCGTACCACACGCGCACGCATGTACACGAACATGCACAAGCAAATGTGCAAGTGAATTAATTAAAATATTGGCTTGCAGGCTGGGGAGACAACTCTGTGGGCTAGCGCTCATGTTCTACCAG
>JADRCD010160617.1:8471-18729 GCA_019843815.1 Montemys delectorum
TCTCTCTCTCTCTCTCTCTCTCTCTCTCTCTCTCTCTCTCTCTCTCACTATACCACGCACATCCCTCTTAAGGCTATGCACTAGGAGGATGACCTTCCCTACAGGGAAGGACAAGCTCCCCTTCCAGAACGTCCAAAGCAGCTGTCAGGATCAGGAACACAGTATGCTGATTCTCACCTCCCCTGGTCAACACTGCTCTAGGACTCCACGATAGAGCAATCAGAATGAAAGAAAAGAAAAAGTACAAACATCTAAAGTGGGAAGTCTGAAATAAAACTGTTTTTAGTTGGCCGGGGGGTGGTGGCACACGCCTTTAATCCCAGCACTTGGGAGGCAGAGGCAGGTGAACTTCTGAGTTTGAGGCCAGTCTGGTCTACAGAGTGAGTTCCAGGACAGCCAGGGCTACACAGAGAAACCCTGTCTCGAAAAACAACAACAACAACAAAAAAAAAACAAAAAACAAAAAACAAAACAAAACTGTTTTTATTCACAGATTATCTGATTCTATATAGAGAAAGTATCAAGGAATATATGCACAAAAGCCATTAGAATTAATTGCTGAATTTGGCAGCTTAGCAGATATAAGATCAAAACCCGGAAATCTGTTGTATTTTTATATGAACAATGGATCATTCAAATATACTTTTTAAAAATCCCATTTGTAATAGCATCAAAAGAATACTTCGGAATAAAGTTAATGAAGGAGAAAAAAGTTTTGTGTGTGTATGTATAAGAGCACACATTCACATGTGTGCAGATGCATATGAATATGTGTACACTTGCATGTAGAGGTCAGAGGACAAACTTGATTCCTCAGGTACCATCTATAATTGTTTTTTTTTTTAAAAACAAAAACAAAAACAAAAACATAGCTGGGCAGTGGTGGCGCACACCTTTAATCTCCGCACTTGGGAGGCAGAGGCAGGCAGATTTATGAGTTCGAAGCCAGCCTGGTCTACAGAGTGAGTTCCAGAACAGCCAGGGCTACACAGAGACACCCTGTCTCGAAAAAAAAAAAAAAAAAAAAAGAAAGAAAAAAGAAAAAGAAAAAAGAAAAAAGAAAATGGGAAAACTAGACCAGTGGATCTAATCATAATTAAAAAGTTTTAAGGTTTTAATAACAGTAGCAAGAAAGTAAGAACAACAGAATGGAGACCATATTTGTAAACCATGCATTCAATAAAGCTCCAGCATTCCAGAGCATATGTCGAATAATTACAACTCAAAAACCCAATTTTAAAATGGCCAATAAGCCCATGAAATTAATGACTAGGTAAGTACATGAATAATAATACAAACCAAAACCACAAATGAGATGTCATTTAACAACCACTAAGCTCTCTTGGGTCTGAGGCAAGAGATGTGTACATCTCAACATATTGCCCTGCATGGAGAGAGACTGTCATCTTGTCCTGAGCCTCGGAAGCAGCATTTAGATACTGGAATGCAACAGACATCTCTGTGTGGGGGTGGGGAGGACGGCTGACATGCCATGAGTCACTGTTCTAGAACATGAAGTCAAGTCTCTGTCTTCCATCTCGGTATCTGGGACATGACTCCAAAGTGGCTGTTGCTTAGGACAGGTGATTGGATGGTGAGCAGAGTGAGAAGGAGAACACATTCAAATATTTTACTAGTAAATAAAGGGTAGTGAGGGGCAATAGCGCTTGGAGGTTCCTCCTTAAATTCTAATCAGAAGTCCTGAAAAATGTTCAAAGTAAACTACTCTCATGGTAACCATAAAGGTTGGAAAAACAAACAAGAGAGAGTGGTGAATATACCCCTACACAATACTCAGAAGCAGGGAGGAATGGAATTTCCCTATTTATCTTAAAGCCTATGCGTCTTACCAGGTCCCACCTACTATGTGAGCTGGGGAAATGTGTCTAGCTTGTTCCAGTACAGTTTGTCCAAGGCAGGAAGACAACCAATCCTTACACAGCCCGTTCCCTCAGCGGGGCGAGGGTCTGAGAGCCTACCTGCCTCCCACCCTATTTGTATGTTAGCAGCTGTATATTGTGAGGAAGGACCCACATGACCTCGGGGTGTTGTTGAGACACTCAGCTAGCGTGGCCTTGTTTTGACACGTCCTGTGTGCGGGCTGGCGATGGCTGACATACTGGCCCTGCCCCTGGCACTCTGGTGTCTACAGCTGACCTTACCATTCATTCTAACCTGTGGCCTAGTTTTGCTTCTCTTGGCTAGAACCTGAGGGCTGCTCTCCAGCTGGCTCAGCCTCAGTTTGGCTTTTGCTGACCCCATGAGTTTCACTGACACATTGTCTACCAGGCCCTAGGTGGGGCAAGGAGGACACTTTGCCCCACCCAGCAAGACTATGGAAATCTAGTTGCTCATAACTAAACCTAGGAGCTCAGAGGCTCAGGAATCAGTGAGCACCACGTCTTCTTCTTGACCCCTGAATTTTCTCTAAATTACCTCGACAGGGAGGCCAAATCCCCACTCCTGTCTTCCAAGGTAGGATAAATCTCCTATCTCAAAGGAAGAACATTAAGCCAGGCAGAGGCGGGGCATGCCTTTAATCCCAACACTCAAGATCTCTGAGTTTGCGTGAAGCCTGTGGGAGGCTGGGGCTGGCTTAGGAGATGCAGGAAAGGCGAGCATGGGCTTCTCTCTCTTTGACCTACCCTTTGCCTAGAGCTCTAACTGAGGTCGCAGGCATAAGTGCACAAGTCTTAGGAGTAGAGGATGTGATTTCACATGCTTATCAGTTCTGTGGCACGCGAGAGGGTTTCTGCCTCCGGCTTCTTCACTTTAGCTTCTATTTATATCATCGGAGCTCATCCTTTAAAGAGCAGGCAGTCCAACCGCGGCTACCGTTTCACGCACTCCCCGAGACTCAGAAATCGCAGGGACCTAATCACTGCCTTTTATGCTTTCTAAATCTCTTCTTTGGCATCAACTCATTTTCCAAAATAGAATCTTTCCTCCGCCTTTCCCCGGCTGCCTTTTCTAGAGTTTCCCTCAATGCCTTTCGGTCGGTAGGTCTGTTTTCTTCTGAGTCCTCACATCTGCTCTAATTATAAACCAGCACGCATGGTGGCATGTGTTACCTTCCCTAGGCTGACTTCCAGAAAGGACTGACAAGCAAAGAAAGAAGGGCTCTGGAAGAAAGCCGCGTTTAGTTTAGGGCACGGCAAAGGGCTGTTGCTGCCATGGCAACTAAAGAAACACAGATAAAAGGAGTTTGCTTTTGAGCTGAGCAGACCTTCCACCTCTTGATAAGGTAGAAGCTTCCTGGGACAAGTGATGCTCGTTCTAGTAACTTTTGTAATCTCACCTCTATCTTTCTGCAATGGCGAAGAAGTGAATTAAATGGCATCTCTTCAGATTCAAGGTAATGCCTCCTGGCATTTCAGAGGCCGGAGAAGTAATGGTTACTTTATGACAGTCATGCCTGACGTCCCAGTCGGAGCTTGCCTGGGAGTTCACTTAACATTTTAATGTAGTCTCTTCCCAGTGTTTTTCCTTGAAAAAAAAAAATCAACCACCTCTTTTCCCCTCAGTTAGTTATTAAGTGAGGGAAATCACCCTTAACCTCATCATTCTGTAAGATATGATAGCAGTGGTTATATGCTTTCCGGTATATATTGTGCAAATGTTTTTATAAAGTCTTAGGCATTTCAAACTGAATGCCAGACTCTGAGCCCGGAGGACAAAACAGTGTGCCGTGTACCTGTCTGTGTGCGTGAGCACTCTTTTTGTCAGTATTATGAGTTAAGAATACTTTTTTCACTTCAATAAACCTCTTTCCAACAGATAAATCTTACTCCATCACATGGCTGACTGTCCTGTAGTGGTCACGGGAAGAAGGGAGCTGAACTGAGGAACTGCCTAGATCAGACTGTCTGGTGGGCAGGTCTGAGGCACACTTTCTTGGTAAATGGTTGGGGTGGGAGGGATCCTCCCAGTGTGCACTGTGCCACTCAGGGAAGTTAGACTGGGCTGTATGAGACAGCTGGCTGAACTCAAGCCAGGGGAAGCAAGCTAGTGCTGTTCCTCCATGGTCTCTGCTTCAGTTCCTGCCTCTAGTTCTCTCTCTGACCTCCCTCAGTGATGGACTGTAACCTGTAAGATGACCTAAGATGCTTTCGGTCAGTATTTTACCACAGCACGAGAGAGCAACATAGAACAATAGTCAAGCGTCCGTTTTAAAAAGGATCATAACACTTCTATATGCTTGTTGTTTTAAGTCTCTCCCCAGCTCTATTTCTTCAAGACAGATTTCCAGAGATAGAATTTCTTAAACAAGATACTTATTGGCTTTAATCTGTGCACATATACTTCTGAATTACTCCAGTACATTTATTGTTTTACCCATTAAAAGCGAGAATGAGCTGTGGATATAGTTCATTGGTAGAGCACTTCCCTAATATGTACAAGGCCCTGGGTTTGAGTTCCAGAACAAAGAGGGAGATGAATATTTGTCTTATTGATTTATAAAGGGCCTTTATATACTACAATCCATGCCTTTGACTAAAAACTCTTTGTCATGTAAACTCAATATTATTCTGTTTTTTCTGCTTTTAATGTTATTATGTATTATTTTAGGTAGATATATTTTAATAGCTTTAATCTAACATGCTTTTATTTTTTATTTTATAGATACTGGTTTTGATGTCCTGTTTATAAAGGCATTTCTTATCTTAAAAGCAATCATTTCCACTTGAATTTCACTCTGATTCCTTTATAATTTCTTCTTTGTGTTGCTCTTCCTTGATCTTCCTTTTCATTATTATGGTTTTGTTTTGTTAAGGCAAGATTCGTGTATAAGGCTCAGACTGGCTTTGCACTCACTATATCTCCCAAGCTGGCCTCAAACTCACCTGTCTCAACCACCTGAGTGCAGAGATAACATACTATTATTGACACAGACAGGTTTTCATCATGTTTTAAAATATATAGACTACCATTTCAAGTATATAGGGGAGAAATATACTCTAACTCACAGTTAAGTAATTTTACACTAGCATCTTTACTAATGAACCCCATGCTTTCTCCACTAATGTAAACTGTTATCTTGTTTGTCTGTCTGTCTATAATAGAGTTTCTGGATTTCTTAGTCTCTACAAGTAGAGTAGACTACTACTTATCAGCCACATATACTATATGATTTGTGGAGCACCAGACCCCCCTGCATGCTTTCCGCATCTCACTTCTGTTAACCATTATAGAGCCTCTGCAGGGCAGCTCTGTTTTCAAACTCATGAAACTAAATCTCACGGAAGTTCACTGGCATGAGGATCCCAGCAACATCTACACACAAGCTTACGTTTTTGTAATCTTTGAAGAATAAGATATCTCACAACAGTTGGTGGACTGCTACTTATCAAAAAGAAATCTTCCACTACAATTTTCCTGAGTCAGTCAGAGCATAAAAAAAGGAGGCTAGTGGAGGTGCACTGGGGTTTGTGGCTCGCTCTCTCTGTGGCTCTCTCTCTCTCTCTCTCTCTTAGAGATGCTGTAGGACAGGCATTCTCAACCTGTGGGTTGTGACCCTTTCATGAGTGGACCGACTCTTTCATAGAGGTCACATATATCCTACATGTCAGATGTTTACATCATGATTCATAACCGTAGCAAAATTACAGTTATGGAGTAGCAATGAAATAATTGTATGGTTAGGGGTCACTGCAGCATGAGGAGCTGTACTAAAGTGTCACATCATGAGGAAGGTTGAGAACCACAGATCCAGCAAGCAAGTAAGCAATGTTTCTCCATGGTCTATTGTGTAGATCAAGCAGCAGCGTGACAGGACACGGGGCCAGAGCTTTTCTACAGTTGGGTATCAGTCCTAGAGCGGGTGAGTATAAGGAGAAAACAAGGTTAAAGTTTATAGCACTTAAAGCCAATCAGTGGAGAATTTCTTCCAATCCATCCAAGTATACATACGTGAGAACTTGGTTCTCATTCCAGTTGATGGAGCAGAAGTCTCCCACTGTGAACACTATCCTTAATAACTCACTGGTTTCAAGTAGATAATCATATTGTTTTTGTGAAACCTCGCAGAACAAACTAACCAGCATTCTTGTTGTTTCTACAACCTGTGTCTGTTTTATAAATCTCTGCTGTGGGGGCTGGAGAGATGGCTCAGCGGTTAAGAGCACCGACTGCTCTTCCAGAGGTCCTGAGTTCAAATCCCAGCACCCACATGGTGGCTCGCAACCATCTGTAAGATCTGAGGATAGCAATAGTATACTCACATACATGAAATAAATAAATCTCTGCTGTAGCTCATACAGAGAAACATCAACCTTCCCTGGATTTCAGAACATACTACAAAAGTGATAGTCTCCACTAACAGCTGTAAAAGCTGAAGACATTTACTAAAAAGCCAGTAATCTTCTGATCATTTAGAACATACTCTGTTTTTCTCCCCTTTCACCCCATCCTGCTTTCCCCATGCTTCATCCCCATCCTAGCTCCCCTCCCCACCTCCTCTCCTACCCAGTTCCCTTTCCCCATCTACTTCTGATGTTTATTTCCCCTTCTGAGTGAGATTCAAGTCTCCTCCATTGGGCCCTCCTTGTTACTTAACTTCTTTGTCTGTGGTTATCCTGTACTTTATGGCTGATATCCACTTATAAGGAGTACACACCAGCCAGCCAGTGGTGGCGCACGCCTTTAATCCCAGCACTTGGGAGGCAGAGGCAGGCGGATTTCTGAGTTTGAGGCCAGCCTGGTCTACAGAGTGAGTTCCAGGACAGCCAGGGCTACACAGAGAAACCCTGTCTTGAAAAACCAAAAAAAAAAAAAAAAAAAAAAAAAAAGAAAAACCTCAGGAGGCTAGTGGAGGTGCACTGGGTTTTGTGTCTCCCAGCCCCTCTCTCTCTCTCTCTCTCTCTCTCTCTCTCTCTCTCTCTCTCTCTCGCTCTCTCTTTCTCTTTTGTGCTAGGAGATGCTGTAGAACAGGGATCCTCAACCTATAGGTTGTGACCCCTTCATGAGTGGACTGACTCCCGTGCGTGGGAGACATTTTCTGATCATACGGAAGAGAAGACACTACAGGAGCAAAGCCTTGCAAAGATGACTTTGTCCTTTCTCGTTCAAGAGTGCTGGAAGGTTTGAAAGACTGCTCAATCCCATTTTCTACTTAGCTTTGCATGATTTTCTTCTTAAAAGTTTCTCCTCATAATAGAAGCTTCAGACTAATAAAAGTATATAGTAATTTTATATAGTAACTTTACAATTGACAAAGTAAGGAGAGGTCAAGGCAATGTTGGTTAATGCACTGTCACTAAGTTAGAAAATACTGACCTAGAGTGTTTATGAATGGCCACACTCCATTTTATTGCCTCTTACCTCAACTTTATACTTGTAGGGACATTTGATTTTTATTTTATGTGTATGTGTTTTTTGTCTGCCATCTTCCATGCATGTTTATGTGTGACTGGTGCCCTCAGAGGCCAGAATAAGATATTGGATCCCCTGGAAGTGGACTTACAGATAGGTGTGAGCTGCCATGTGGATACTGAGAAATAAACCTGGGTCCTCTGGAAGAGCAGCCAGTGCTCCATCTCTTCAGCCTATTCTAGGGTCATATTTATCTTCCTTTTTAAAAAAAAAATGAATAATACAACTCAAAGAGCTTTCCAGTACAAAAGATACTCTGCAGGGGGCTCTGTGACCACCTTGGGCAGAAGAATAACAATCCACAGGAGGCAGGAAGGCAGTTTGGTTCAATACCAGCATTAGTTCAAATTTTCGTCTAACCCCAAGAAGTTTATTTTGAGCATATTTAAGTGCAACACAATTTGGTGAAAACTTCTCTGGTGATAATTAACTCAATCCTGTATGTACAATAAAGCATGCATAAATCTCCCAGAGGAAAAAATAAACTAAATAAAGATCGGAAATGACTACATCAACTCTTTTTAAAGAACTTGTGACAGCCAGCTTCCCTAAAGATAGTACTAAAGATTGACTGAGAAAAACAAGCTTATGATAAGGTTATGTGGGAGGATCCAGTGTGGTCTCAGACCGCACAGATAGCTCCAAGGTCAGCAGGCAATAATTAGCTCTGCTCCCAGCCTTCTGGACAATAACAGGTTATTCATTCCTTCCTTTGAAGGAATGACCTTGTGTGTTTAACATTCCAATTCCCTAGTGAACATACAGACCTCCATGTCTCTTACAATACTCATTTTTTAAATGACTACATGAATAGACCATAATTTAACCAGTCCAGTACTCTCTTGATGAGTATTACATGAGTTCTGGAGGTAGAACTCAGGCCCTCAGGCTTTCAAGGCAATCACTTTACTGATTGAGTCGTTTTCTTGACCAAGTTAAATTGTTTTCCTAATTTTGTTCAGGATTATACACTGACAGCATACAGAAGTATAACTGATAGTTATATCCCTCCTCCAGTTATCCCTCCCTCCCACCCTCCTCTCCTCCCTCCTGTCTTTGTTGTGTTGACAGGACTAGGTATGTAGCTTGGAACTAGCTGTGCCTTGAACTTCATGCTGGCCTTGAACTGACAATCTTCCTACCGAAGACTGTTAATTCCCAGCATGCACCACCATGCCCAGCTAGTCTTTAGGATGTTTTTACACGTGAGATTATCTCATCTGTAACTGCAGATAGTTTCCTCTTGACTAATTGGCCTGGCCACATCTCCTGCGCAATGTTGCTTAAAGGTGGTAAAAGCAGATGCTATCTCTGTCTTACTCCTTATCTTAGCGGGAATTTTTTTATATGATAACTAAGAATTTTCTTTATGCCCTTTGTCAGGGTGAGGATGTCTTTTCTGTTCCCAGTTTAATATTTCTATGATTAAAAAATAAGAGTTTATAATATTATTTTATAATATAAAACTCATTTTATTAAATATATTTTATAATATAAATAATATATTTTACTTAATAAAAACATTGGGAACTGAGGGCATAAGTCACTTGGTAGAGTATCTAGCATGCAGAAGGCCCTAGGTTCAACCCCAACTACATGTAAAAGGGGGTGAGGGTATGGTTGTGCAGGTAGGAAATCAGAAGTTCAAGGTTACTCTCCACTATATAGCAAATTCAACTCTGGCCTGGGCTTTATGAGTATGTCTCAAAATGCACACATATATATGTGTTTTGTCAGATGCTTTATCTAAATGATTATATATAGTCTTTTACTCTACTTATATTATATAGTGATGTATTCCACTAATGGCTTTATAAACTTTGCCTTCCTAAAATAAATTCCTCTTGATACTTAAAATGTTTGTATTCTCTGTATGTGTGTGTGCATGCCACCTATGTGTGGGTGTCCAAAGAGGCCAGAGGAGAGCATCCTTCCCTTGGAGCTGGAGTTACAGGTTGTGGGCCACCTATCATGGGTGCCGAGAATCAAACTCTGGTCCTCTAGAGGAGCAGGAAGAACCCCTAACCACTGAGCCATCTCTCCAGCCCTAGCAATATACTTTTGATATGTTGATAATATGATTGGTTAGGGGTTTTTGGTTGATGAGGATTTTTGCACCCATACTCATCATGAATATTGGTAGCTTTTCTTTCTTGGAATGGTCCGCCTGATTTTGAGTTCTCTGTCACCCCTTCTAACCAAGACTTTTCCCATCAACATTTGCAGCTTTATAAAGTGTTTCCTTAATTCTCTCTGCTTGGGGATAGATCAGAAGATACTCTCAAGAGTAAGTGCTGACTGAATGTTCATTTCTCTGATTCTGTTCCCTCAAGTTTCAAGATCTCTGTATCCATTCCTCTATAATGCTGATACTTGACCTTGCTAATTCTTGACATTTTCTGCTGGTTCTTCTGAATTCTATCCAAGTAGGCTTGAACTAAGGCCCTGTCCTGTTTTTGGTCTGCCCAGCCCAGTCATAGAAAACATCCAACTCTTGGCCTTCATGTATCCTCTTTTTTTGTTGTTTTGTTTTGTTTTTCCTTTCTCCGAGACAGTGTTTCTCTGTGTAGCCCTGGCTGTCCTGGAACTCACTCTGTAGACCAGGCTAGCCTCGAACTCAGAAATCTGCCTGCCTCTGCCTCCCAAGTGCTGGGATTAAAGGCGTGTGCCACCACCACCCAGCTCTTCATGTATCCTCTTAAGTTTCCACGTGTGCACTCTTTTACTTAGGCCACAAATTCCTAGCTAGCTTTGCTGAATTCACAGCTGAATCTGATATTTTCTTATGTTATAATGCCCCGTTGTATCAATCTTAATGAAAGTATTCCATGGTGTTTAATCTTTCCTTCAGCAGTGCCCTCACAGTTTTATATCTATATATATATAT
>JADRCD010160617.1:19129-33102 GCA_019843815.1 Montemys delectorum
TTTTTTTTTATTTGTATAGTTGTAGGTGGGAGAATGAGGCAGAATGAGTTGCTACATTGTGACAGAAGACAGTGCAGAGGTTCTTCCAGCTTGTATTCTTACTAAGGCCATTTCAGTTTTAACTAGAATTTGATCTCCTTGATGAAGAATCTCATAGAAAATTACCAACTCTATTCTAGGAAACAAAGGTCAAAGTGTCTGGGATCACATACCTTAGCATCTGTTAACCTGCTTGTTTGTGCCAAAGCTCTTCCAGCTAACTGCTTATCTTTGTTTCTGTGCAATGGCTTGCTTACCCAAAGCCCCTCACTCCTCTGCTGCCTATCAAGATGCCAGTAAGTGGTTTTGTCTTCAAAACTTCAAAAGTCCTGTGTTCTGGCTACTCAGAGCCATGGCTAGGTCCTCTAATGTCTGGGTGTGGCCTTAACCAACTGAAATCATAAATTGGCTTTAAACTATATCTGAGTGGTCATCTCTGGTGTGCGACCCATAACATTGTTGCTAAACCCGTAAGTTTATATATTTCTGTAACAACAAAATTGTTTTAAGACTTTTTTTTTTACAATTACAATTAAAGAATAGTAATGGAGATATAAACAGTGACTGACAGAATCTACCAAGGGGAATGCAGGGCAGAGAGAAGAGCAAAATAGTGGAAAAAGCAAGTGAATTTTATGGGACAGTCATGGGGTGGGGAAATCTGAGCTGATAGAGGTTTTCTGGGTTGATCTTGTGAGATTCCCGGAGGGATCCCCACACTCAAATCCCGGGAGCGATGACCCCACATACCACCAAGACACGGACTTGATGCAATCTGTAAGAGGCTTTTTATTCCAGCTAGCCGGGGTGAGACTCATATTCCTCACAGGGGTAGAGGAGTCTGGCCCCAAGCAAAAATTTAAACAGGTTTTTATACCTACAGAGTTGCTGGGGAAGAGGGGAGACTGAGGCAAAGGAAAGTACAGGGTGGTTTCTGATTGGTGCTGGCTTGTGCTAGGGTCCAGGGGCGGGCTAGCCACCTGGCAATTGCTTTGGCCCAGGTTGTTTCTGGGTTCTGGGCCAAGTCGTCTTGGTTCCCTTGTTTTTGGGTCCTGGGAACTGCTGGTCTCCCATTGTTTCTAGGTTCTGGGAGCCGGTCTCCCACTGAGTTTGACTAATGGCTAAATTTTCACAGTACAGTTTGAAAACTTAATCTTACAATCTCAAACTAGGTGTCCTTGCCTGAGGTAGCTGACCTTTGGGGGAAGGTTAAGAAAGGTTCCTGGAGGATTTTAATTTGTTAATATTTTTGGTTTTTTTCAGGACAAGGTTTCTCTGTGTAGCACCAGCTGTCCTGGAACTGGCTCCATAGATAAGGCTGGCCTAGGACTCAGAGATCTGCCTGCCTCTGCCTCCCTGCTAGAATTAAAGCTGAGTTTGTATGTGAGCATGTACCCAGCAGGTCCCTGGAAGATAAGGGAGATTCTTGGCACACAGTAACTACTTTAAGAGATCAATTTTTCTAGTAAATAGAAACCTTTAGGTTTGTTTACCAAACAAACAATCCACCCTCTGTTTACCCAAAATCCTTGTTTAGGACAATGTCACTAGCACTGCCACTTTGGAGGAAGCAAGACTTTGGACCTGACAGGAACTAGTTTTGGGATTTTTTTTGTTGTTGGTTGGTTGGTTTTGAGATAAGGTCTCACTCTGTAGCCCTGGCTGACTAGGAACTGGCTTTGTATACCAGGTTAGCCGGGAACTCACCAATAGCTGCCTGCCTCTGCCTCCCTAATTCTAGGATTATAGGCATAGACCTCTGTGCCCTGCCCTCATTGTAGTTTTTTTTTTTTTTTAAGATTTATTTTTATGTGTATGAGTACACTGTAGCTGTACAGATGGCTGTGAGCCATCATGTGGCTGCTGGGAATTTAACTCAGGATGGCCCCACTCGTTCCCCGCTCGCTCTGGTATAATACACTGTGGCTGTCTTCAGACACACTAGAAGAGGGCGTCAGATCTCATTACCAGTGGTTGTGAGCCACCATGTGGTTGCTGGGATCCGAACTCAGGACCTTCAGAAGAGCAGGCAGTGCTCTTACCTGCTGAGCCATCTCGCCAGTCCAGTTTTTTCCTTTTTTTCCTTTTTTTACTCATTTTTGTGTATCTGTAGATATATACATATCCTGGAGTACCACAGTGTGCTTGTGGAGTTCAGAGCACAACCTGTCAGTCTTTCCCAGAATGAAATTCAGTTCTTTAGTCTTAGCAGAAAGTACCTTTACCTGCTAAGCCATCTCTCTGGCCTTGTAGGCTATTTTTATTTAGTTAGTTATTTTTGAAACCGGGTCTCACTGGCTGGCCTGGAATTCACAGAGCTAAGTAAGCCCCTGTGGCATAGGTTCAAAGGTATGCATCATCACACCTAGCTATGTTTTTAAAATTACATTCCATATTTGTGGGATGGGTGTACATGTCACAGTGGACATCTAGAGATCAAAGGATAACTTGCAGGAGTTAGTTTTCGTCCTTCACCATGTAGGTCCTTGGGATTAAACTCAGGTCATCAGGCTCAGTGGCAACTGCAACTCTATTTTAAAGTCCCATAACAGATAATTGAATTGTATACATTTCAAAATTAATAATAAAGCTTTTTCAGATTTTTTGTTTTTGTTTTTCGAGACAGGGTTTCTCTGTGTAGCCCTGGTTATCCTGGAACTCACTCTGTAGACCAGGCTGGCCTCGAACTCAGAAATCCGTCTGCCTCTGCCTCCCAAGTGCTGGGATTAAAGGCGTGCGCCACCACCGCCCGGTTGAGATTATTTTTTTAATATCCCTAAAAATAGAAATTAAAACATGGGGGGGGGGAGTTCTGGTATCTTGCTTCTGTTTCCAAAAATCAGCTTAAATTTCGATTCCAATCCCACTATAAAGTCGAAGCGTTAGGATTCTTGGATTACTTGACACCTGTAAGCCGGAAGGATTCCCCCATCCCTAATTATTCTCATGTAGTAAAGAATCATTTTCTGGGTCTTCCTGTCTATAACAACTGCCTAATCTTAGGATCTATTTATTACTGCAGGGTTCAAGAAAGACTCCCACATAATGACAACCACATAGGAACACGAGCCCAAAAGACTTGTAGCTGGCAGGGCCCTTCCCATTTGTTTTTGAGGGGAAAGGCGTTAAGACGGGGGTGGGGGTGGATGGGTGGGGGTGTCTTCATTTGCTGCCCAGGCTGGGTTCCCAGCTGCAGCGATGTTCCTGCCTCAGCCTTCCATTTTACTGGGATGGCAAGGAAGAGCCAATCCCCAGCTCAATCCCTAGGGCTTACACGGTGGGTTTGTTCTGCGTTAGAACCGAAAACAAGACCTAGGGGAGAGTGGAGCAGGAAGGGCCTTAACCACGGGGATTTCGGAAACGGAGGAGGAACGCTCTCACAGGGAGTAGTGGAGCCTCGACAGTCGGAAGGGGTAAGGACTGCAGACCTGGGGACAGAGATCAGTGGGGCTTCCTAGCCTCTCAGCTCTGCTTGGGTTTCCCCAAGGGCGACGCGGCCATCAGGGCTGTGACTGGGCCACCGTCCTGCCTTTAGTACATCAGGGCGTCTCTCCTCCACAGGCTCCCTTGCCGTGCCCTCGAGGTCCTTCCACTTCCAGCTCGTCCACCAGGAGGGCGTGAGGCGGCGTCCTCCGGTCCCCGCAAAGAGGAAGAGGCAGGACGAAGCGGGTGGCTGCCCGGGGAGCCTGTGGGGAGGGCTGGGGCGCGGGGCCGGAAGCGCCTTTCCCGGAAGGCAGGGGGGCGGCGCCGGCCTCAGGGCGGCTCGACCATGGCGGCGGCGCGCCGGGTGCTCGCAGCCTGAGCGGAGCCGCGCAGCGGGAGGATGGCCTCGCTCGGGTCAGCCGCGGCTGGGGAGCCGGCGGCCGGAGCTGAGGCGGAGCCGGGTCCTCCGGCCCCGCCGCCGCCGCCGCCTCCACCGCCGCCGCCGGCTCCCTCGCCGTCCGCTCTCGGGCCGCTGTTGCCGCTGCAGCGGGAGCCGCTGTACAACTGGCAGGCCACCAAGGCGTCGCTGAAGGAGCGCTTCGCCTTCCTCTTCAACTCGGAGCTGCTGAGCGATGTGCGTTTCGTGCTCGGCAAGGGCCGGGGCGCGGCGGCCGCCGGGGGCCCGCAGCGCATCCCCGCCCACCGCTTCGTTCTGGCGGCCGGCAGCGCGGTCTTCGACGCCATGTTCAACGGCGGCATGGCCACGACGTCGGCCGAGATCGAGCTGCCGGACGTGGAGCCCGCCGCCTTCCTGGCGCTGCTGAGGTGAGCGGCGGGCGCGCGGAACCGGTGGCTGGCGGCCTGGAGGGAGGCGGCACCCGGCCCGGCCTGCGCGGACTCCCCGGGTGACCTTGGGCCAGGCGTGTCGGCCTCCCTCGGTTCCTCCCCGGCAGGCGACGCTGGAGAAGCTCGGCCAGTCGTTAGAATAAAAGCCAGCGTCGCCATCCCGGCGGCGGCGTGCGCTTTGCCGTTGAGGGGTGCTGTCACGTTCCAGTAGCGGAATTGTCGCCGGGGCTTCGGAATCAAGTGGGCAGAGTGGAAGACGAGGCAGGCTGGCCTGATTGCCCGCTTGCAGGATTCGGTTTTTTTGTTTGTTTGTTTGTTTGTTTGTTTACGGGACCGGGTAGATGAAGGGTCTTAGAGGACTGGTGTTTTCAGGTTCTTCACGGTTAGTTGTCAAGGCTCCGGAGAATAATAGCCGTAGCAGGTATCGGGCTGAACCTCTTCAAGTTTCTGCAGACAAGGTGACATTTTATTGTATTCTAAAACACAGCTACTGGTGTTGAGAGTTTGCTTTCTGATGCTCTGAGGGTAGGAGGTTGATAGCTGATTAGTTTTCTTTAATGGAAGGGAGTAGCGTTTTGGCGTTGTTAGTTTTTAATCCCAGCAGTCCTGTTAGGGAGGCACATCGTGTTGTTTTACCCCAATTTTACAAATGAGACCGAGGCCCAGAAAAGTAACTTGTCCAAGATAATCAAGCCAGCTCCCAGAGGATCATGTGTGTTCCATTATCCGAAGATGCTTTTGGCTGCTTGAGTGTAGCGTTGTTTTTAAGACAGTGGTATTTCTGACGTAAACAGGCAAGTCAGTGGAACACAAGAGTCCTCAAAGGCTCACAGCTCCATCAAGAAGATGCATATGGAGTGAAATACAAAGTTCACACAAGAGTATATGTTAAGTTCTCGTTAATAAATGGATAAAGGACAAGATGTAATAGAAAAGAAAAAACACAGCTAAAGAATGTTTGACCTCATTAGTAAATGAGGAAATGCAAATTAAAACAGTAAAGAGCTTTCTCCTTTTCTTGAGCCCCACCATTTAGGGGCGGAGATTTGGGTTTTGGCTTTTATTTTCTAGGACCGGGGCTCATTATTTAGACTTGGCCGATTTGGGGCTCGATATGTATTCTAAGCTGGCTTTGAACTCCGCGAACTTATCACCTCCTGAGTGCTGACCCACCAAAACATTTAAAAGATGACTGTAGGAACACTTTCTGACAAAGATTATCATAAAAAGCCTTTGAAAAATACTTGGATGCCTTAGATTTCTTTTCTACACTTAGAAAACATTAAATTATTGAAAAAAGTATCTACAGCATTCTTCACAATAATGTAGAAAGAAGTCGAGCCAAGGGAATAATTCAGTAACAATCATAGGTCTACTTGATGGAATATAATGCATTCACTGTGAAGTTTATGAAAATCAGGTAATATTATTGGCCATGTCCAAGTTAGCATTTTGAATTTAATGCACCATAGTAACAACTGAAAAAGAATGGAACAAATTTATATACCCGGAGACAGGATAGAAGGAAACACCAGTGTGCCAAGTTGTGTTGAACTGGAAAGCCGATGGTAACCCTTTCTCTCTTTGTCCTCAGATTTTCTAGCATTTAATTCCTTTGTATTTATGGGACTAGGTTTGCAGCCTACCGGCTAGTATTTGAGTCATTTGGATTTTGAAGTTGACCAGGAAGACTGGATATAGCTTGCTTAAAATAAACTATGTAGTTTAGAAGCCTTCCTTAAAATGATAGGCCAGAGAGAGAGGTGGCTGAATGGGTAAAGGCTCCTGTTGCCAAGCCCAAAGGAAGACATGAGGCACCTGTGGCCCCATAATGAAAAGGGAGAACTTACTCCTACAAGTTGTCCTCTGACCTCTCTATGTGTGCTGCTGTGCACCTGCCTCCACACACATGCGGAGAAAAATACATCAAAATGGTTCTTTTGCCACCTGTACCATGATCTACTGGGATGCTAAATTAGTAGATGTCTCCTTCTGGTATCGTTTTTGGAGGTGAAACCTTAAAGCATTTTTTTTCTTTTTTCTTTTTTTTAACCTTAAAGCATTTTTAATACATTTCCTAAGTGAAGTTTACACTGGCTAAACTTGAGAACCATGGAGCTAAACTATTAGACACACTTTTATTGATACAGCTGGAATAAAATTATGGAAGGGGCTATTTCATATTTTGTTTTTTTATTTGTGTTTTCATTGATTGTGCTAATCAGTTTTAATAGGAAATAGGTTAATTTTGGAGCCCTTGAAATATACTGTGCCATTTGATTTCTCTGTCTCTTAAGTAAATTATTTTCCAGATAGGTTCTGGTCATTTTTCTATTCTGAATTGCATGTCTAGACTAATTTTTACTTAGGCATTGGTTATCTTTAAAACATTGTGTGACAACAAGTGGTGGAGCTTGCTAAACTGGAAAAGTGAGGTAGCTGAGGCAGATTTTTATTGTTTTTACAACCTAAATTAACATTACTTACAGGCTTCTGAACTTAGGTTTTAAACTCTTTAATAATCTGCTCACTTAAAGCACTCTCACTTATAAATGATGTTCTTGTTCATTTGGCATACACTGTCTCCCTGTGCAGCTTATTTTTCAGTGTAGGATTCAGCAGTGGACAAGAAAAACCCCCCTACTCTCACAAAGTGAGGAATTACACCAGGGAACTAGGACACTGTCAGGGCTGACGGTGTTTGGAAGGAAATGGTACAGAAAGCTTTCTAAGCGGGCGGGGCATTTTTTGGCTTTAATCTCTTCTGTTAGAGAAACTACAAGAGTAAACTAGCTTGGTTTGAGTAGATAAAAAGAAAGTGATAGGTGATAATGATAAAAAAAAGATAGGCCAAACAGAGATCTGAGAGACTGAGGAAGGCTTGAGAGGAGATATAGAAGGTTTCCTGTGGTGTGCTGTGATCTTATTGACATTTAAAATCCTCATTTGGAGATTAGACGGGGAGTAACACGGGAACCGGCATAAATTAAGGAGGGTTTGTTGTGCTCTACTTAGATAAGAGATGCTGATGAGCTGCTGGGAGGGGTGGATATGGTAAGTGGTCAGATTTTGAAGGTGGAATCAGAGGAAGTTAAGAATGAATGGTATTGGGCTGGCGAGATGGCTCAGCGGTTAAGAGCATTAGTTCCTCTTCCGAAGGTCCTGAGTTTGAATCCCAGCAACAACATGGCTTACAACCACTCGTGATTCGATCTGATGCCCTCTTCTGGTGTGTCTAAAGACAGCTATAGTGTACTTACATATAATAAATAAAGAAATATTAAAAAAAATAGTATTTAAATGGTTTAATTGAATAAAATTAACTTGGGAAAGAAGTGGATTGTGAAAGGTACAGGGATCTTACAGTGCATAGAGATGTAGGAAGGGAAAGGAAGCATGAAGCAAAACAGGCAGCTGTCAGTGAAATAAGAAGGGAAGCAGGAGCCCGACATCCCGAAAGTAAAGTCAAAGAGAGTATTTGGGAAATGAGAGTGGAAAACCGTGTCAGCTGTGGAGCATGATTAGCTGTGAAATGGTACTGAGGGTTGGGTAAAGTGAAGTGTATTCCTGATGGTATGATGAGATGTAAGCTGTTGATATCCCAGGGGCGGGACAACACTAATGCATTCGCTCTCTCAGGATTCCTTGGGGGATTGGGGAAGAGGGGCTTCTGACCTTGATTTCAGGTTGTAATTTTGGTGGTCCTCTTTGGGGCAGATTTCTCAGTTTTTGACCACACTGGAGTATTCTACGTCCTCTACGTTTATTTCTTTAGCTGAGCTACTGCTGTCTTTGGACTTGGCTATCCTGTCGTTAGCAGCTTTCACTCCAGCACTCTGCAGTTTCTCTCCCAGTCTTTTGGGAACTTGTCTGTTGGACGAAGTTTATTGCTTTACAGCTGTTAAAGGCCATTGTGATACCACCTTGCCCCTTTCCTCTATCCAGTGTCCCACCTAATTGCTGGTGACATTTTCCTTATTTTAATGCCTGCCTTCCAAGGCCTCTTCTAACTGTATAGCCTCTATTTAAAGACAGTAATTATTATACTTCAGGTAGTAATTTGGGGCTTTACTTTTTTGATTAAATCACTGTTCCCTTCCCCGACAGGCAAATTTGTACCCTAGCTCATTTAATCTCTCAGCATGTTTTGGTTACCTGTTACCCTAGAACAAACCATCCCAACAACTGGTGGTTTTAAACAGTCGTTTCATTATCTTTAGAGCTCTGTGGGTTGATGGGATCATCCAATTGTGTGGCAATCTTTAAGGTTTCAGGGATTGATTTCAGATAACATCTAGGGCTGTGGTCATGTGGAGGGTTTGACTCAGATTCTGGATGATTTTCAAGTAGTTGGAGGTCATTTCAGCAAGCTTGATTTCTTGAACAAAAATAGGAGCTTCCAGGTGTTCTTAAAGTATAGGCTAAAGCGATGTGTTTGCGCTGCTGCTTTTTGCTGATTAATGGTGAATGGGAATCATGTAAGCCAGCAAAGATCTATATAACAGCATTAATATTGGAAAGCATGACTTAATGTGGATTTCTTAAGTGGTTATTGTATCTTAGTGTCTGGTTGATACTTCTGTTCTTTTGGCATTCATGTAAACTTACTATGGATAAATCTATCTTACACTTTTTGTAGCTCTGCCTAATGATATACATAGTTCCTCAAAAATGTTTTTGAATAAAATGGATCATTGGTAAACAAAGTTCTTTAGATAGGATTCCCCACCCCCACCCCCGCGCAAACCTTTTTTTCTAATCAGAGGTTTTCACTCTATCCTTTCAAAAATAGTTTAATTCAGGGCTGGAAGAACATGAGGCCTGAATTTGGTTCCCAGAGCCTGCATCAAACTGCCATATGTGGTAGGCATGTACTTGAGTCCCAGTGCTGGGAAGGCTAATTCAGGAGGAGCCCTGGGGCTCCTTGGCCTGCTCGGTGTAGTTAGTGAGTTCCAGGCCACTGAGCCTCTGCCTGCAGAGGAGATGGATGTCATTCCAGAGGTTGATCTCCACACCCACCCACCACATATACTCACCCACACAAGAACACATGTGCATAACATTGTTTTAATTAGCCAGGCGTGGAGGCTCACGGGCATCACCCCAGCGTTTGGGAGGTGGAGGTTTGAAGATCAGAAAGTCAAAGCCTGAGACAGTTGCAGAAACCCTATCTTAAAAATTCCTTAAATTGTATTAAATATAGGCTTAGATCTTATCTTGTTGGAGACCATCTTTGGGGTGGAGATAAGGAAACAGATCTACTTTGACATCATTTCTCTGTGTTTTATGTTCCTGTCCTTAAAGGTTATGTCTGAGAACTTCAGTTGTCTCTTGAGAATACAAAGAGTTGTGCTTATACTCTGGTGCCTGCTGTGCAAGCCTGGCAGTCTGAGCTGAGCACGTGTAGGTGAAAGGGGAGCACCAGTCCCACACATACTGTGATATCATACACGCAGACTAATAGTTGAAATTCAAGTGCAAAGAATTGTGGTAATATCATGCTTACGTTTTAGTTGTATCTTTCTTAGTTTTTCTTAATATAAAATTCTAACTGTGGGCTAGAGAGATAGTTCAGTGATTAAGAGTATTTACTGCTCTTGTAGGCAACAAGATTTTGTTCCTAGCACCCACAGGACAGATTAATTCCAGGGAATCTAAGACTTCTGGCCTTTGCAGGCTTTTGCATGCAAGTGGTACAAAAACTCACTCAGCCACGTATACTATGTATTTTATAAATACATAGATCTTTGAATAAAAGGAAATCCTACTGATGAAATATGAGCAAGATGATTCTTAGATTTTTAGTAAGTTTTCTTATTAGAAATAAGAATACCAGCCGGGTGGTAGTGGTGGTACATGCCTTTAATCCCAGCACTTAGGTAGCAGAGACAGGTAAATTTCTGAGTTCAAGGCTAGCCTGGTCTACAGAGAGAGTTCCAAGATAGCCAGGGCAACATAGAGAAACCATATCTCAAAAGCAAACAAAAACAAAAAACAAAGAAAGGAAGAAAGAAATAGAAAAAAAATTAAAATACACCCCCACCACATTAATGTTACTTAGAAACTTTTGCCTAGTGTGTTAACACGTGTACTGATTAAAACTTAAATGTGCCCATACTTTGTCTAGTACTATAGGGGGAAATTCTTTTTTTTTTTTTTAATTTTTTATAATCCAGTATTTACTTTTAACTTTCATTCTCAAAAATAATTTAAAGTATCTCACAAGAAGTCTAAGGATAAAAACTAAAATAGCTAAAATAATAACTAAATAGGTTAATACAAAGATCAAACCACAGCTTTCTTTTGTAATTGTCTTAGCAACAAATGTAAAAAAGGAAACTTGCTTGATCAGTTACAATTATGATGTCTTTAGACTTAAAAACAAACAGACTACTTAGGGGATCTGAACTCTAATACTGAGCAATAATGAAACTGAATGTCCCAGTTGGTTTGCCTGTATAGAGAAGGAATTATAATGAAGAACAATGTCTGCAAGCAATGGCTTAGACACAGATGATTCTTTACTATAATAATGATGGTGTTCCTTGATAGAAGCTAAAGGTTATTACTAAAGTGGAATTTTTATTAAATTCAGTTTGAATATGAAGGATCACATGCAGAATAATCTAAAACAATTCTTTTTTTGTACCTAGAATGTCTTCACAGATGTTTCATGCCAGCCTAAATTGGAGCTCCCAAATATAGATTCATGTAGAGCCATGTACTTCAGCTTTGTGTCCTTGTTTTCATCTTTCTTAATTAAAATGATTATTAATAAATATGAAAGACAATATGCCTGTTAGAAGAAAAGGAGAAGGTTTAGAATGGCCAACGTATAGAAAATATACAATGTAGAAGTTGTGTGGATAAAATGAGAGTGCCTAAAGGAAGCCTGGTGGAGCCAGGAACTCGTCTGGTAGAAACCCCCTACTACAAGTTGGTAGTAAAGAAGGCAAGAAAAAAGCCTAATGCTTAAGACATAGATTTATGTAAAGCCTCCGTGAGGTTGTAAAGACTGTTCACCAGCCAAGTGCTGGTGACAGCTGAAGGTTCCCTTGTAAATCTAAGCAAACTGCCTGGCAACAACTAGAACTGCTGGTATAATTTTGGAACCTGTGGATAAAGCTCTCATAATGAGAGAAGATCTCAAGGCAAGGTGCTGGTCAGCAGCTTTCACATACCCATACCCAGAACTCACAACCTAGCCTTTGCTTTTTCAATATGTTTTTTACCTGGAAATAGACCAGCTACTAATTACTGGACTTGGAGATAGTGACCACTTGACACACAGAAAATCAGAATGTGAATGACAGACAAACAGAGCATATGAATTTCAAGGAAGCATGAACTTGAGGGAAAAGAAGACTTAAAGTTTCTACTATGCATCTTGGAAATGAGAAGAGGGTTTGTATCCATAAAACTAAGACATAAAGTTGTGAAGGGGAAAAAAAGGAATAATCAAGAACAAGACAAGGGTTTTTAGAAATTTAAATGTGATTGCTGGGGAGAAAAGAGGCTATAAGCAAAGGACAAGAAATATCTGCCAGTTGTGGTGCACTCCTTTAATCCCAGCCTGGTCTACAGAGTGAGTTCCAGGACAGCCAGGGCTACACAGAGAAACCCTGTCCAAAAAACCAAACAAACAAAGAAAGCCACAGAGAAAGAAATATTCCAAAATAAAAAAGAAAACTTTTTCTTTTTTTTTTTTTTTTTGTTTTTTCGAGACAGGGTTTCTCTGTGTAGCCCTGGCTGTCCTGGAACTCACTCTGTAGACCAGGCTGGCCTCAAACTCAGAAATCCGCCTGCCTCTGCCTCCCAAGTGCTGGGATTAAAGGTGTGGGCCACCATCTCCCGGCTGAAAACTTTTTTTTGTTAAAGAAAAGCAGATCATATATTAGTAAGTAGCTAATGTTTATTTACTCAGGTTAATTTTTGTTGGGCTCTACTGAAAATGCTTTATGTTTTAACTTGTGTTCATTCTGATTGCAACATTACAAATAGATTCTGTTATTTTCATCTCTGGAGAGTCACACCATGATAATATGCTTAAAACCACATACCAAATAAATGATAGCACTGGTTCAAATCCACATAATTTCTTTATCTTTTTTCCCTTACTTGTATTGTTGGTAGACATTTGGTTGAATCCACTGATAATGGAGCCTGGATATGGAACCTATGGATACAGGTCAACTGGATTATTAAATCATTTTATTCCTCTAAGGCACTCTAATTTGTGGTCATTGTGCTGATTCTGGAATGGCTATGAAAGATTTTAAAGAAGGTTCTGATACCAAAAAATAAATGAATTTTTTTTTTTGTTTGTTTGTTTTTTTTTGTTTTTTTTCGAGACAGAGTTTCTCTGTGTAGCCTTGGCTGTCCTGGAACTCACTCTGTAAGCCAGGCTAGCCTTGAACTCAGAAATCCGCCTGCCTCTGCCTCCCAAGTGCTGGGATTAAAGGCGTGGGCCACCACTGTCTGGCATAAATGAATCTTTTAACATTTCGAGATATAACCTTAGCTAACTGTAGATTTATTCAAGTGAAGGTCCTTTGATGAGGGAGACATTAGCTGTTCTTGTAAGCAGCTGTGGAGTGCTACAAGGAGCCCAAGGTTTGGCTTAGGGACGTGTGTGTTTGTAAGCCTGTCTTTTGAGCACTACTTACCTTACTAACAATGGAGATACTTTGTACCTCTGAGGAATAAGAATGGGATGTCTCTGCAGGTGCTTTTTACCCTGATGCAAAGTTCAGGGTTTTTTTCTTCTTCTTCTTTTGTTTGTTTGCTCATTAAAGTTTAATTCTGATGGATTGCTTGTCTAAAACAATGCTGATTGTCTATTTAAATTTTCCAATTGCTTTTCAGATTTTTGTATTCAGATGAAGTTCAAATTGGTCCAGAAACCGTTATGACCACTCTTTATACTGCTAAGAAATATGCAGTCCCTGCCTTGGAAGCACATTGTGTAGAGTTTCTCACCAAACATCTTAGGGCAGATAATGCCTTTATGTTGCTTACTCAGGTAAGTAAATAGAGGTAAAATAGTAGCTGAAAAATTGAACCTAAGCTGGGCAGGGATAGCACACACTTTTAGACCCAGCATTTGGAAGGTAGAGGCAGGCTGATTTCTATGATATTGAGGCTAGCCACACCTACATAGTGAGTTCCAGGACAGCGGGAACTACACAGAGAAACGGTCTTTAAAAAAAAAAAAAATCTGTTTGATAGATTTTACTTCATAAAAATGAACTAAATTTCTTTAAAGAATGAATGAATTCTGGTCATAGACTATAATCCTGTACTAGAAGTAAAAATGTTACAAAAATAGGACCAGGTAAAAGCTACAAATCTGAAATCAGACAGCAAACTAATAAATATTGTTTTAATTTTGTATTTACCAAATTACTAAAGTTATGTGAGACTATCCTCATTTGTAGGAAATTTAGAAGTCCATAATATATGCAACTTACTTTCCTGGCTTACCCCCCACAAATATGTTTGCTTTCCCTATAAAACAGGTTTGTATGGAGGGAAAGAATGAACAGATACAGTAGGTAATTTTTAGATATGTAATCTGGAGATATGTATGATGTCTGTGTGTGGTTCCTTAATTCCATATTTTATGGGAAAATCACATAATAATTAATATTAATACTTTTTTTTTT
>JADRCD010160634.1:0-26551 GCA_019843815.1 Montemys delectorum
TAACTCACCTGGTTTTCACTGACACATTGTAGGTATCTCAGAAAGCCCATTAACAAGACTTGCCTAAATCTACTGAAGTCTACCTCACAATTGGCTACCTTTACAACATGGAATCCTCACTGCTTCAACCCTTAGGGTATTTGAGGATGAACAAGTCCTAAACTTTTCGTTTGTTTGTTTGTTTGTTTATGAAGTCCTTGTTACACACTATACTGTATTATAAAAAGAAATAAAGTAAAAGTGTGAATGTCTCTGAGTCTGAAATTGCCTTCAAGTCATATGCCCAAGCTTGAAAATGTATTTATCTTCCTTGAGTCTCAAATACTACAATTCCAAAATATATATTTTTTCAGCAGATGCTCCTAAAGCTAGTATAAAGCTATAGACAGGAATGTTTTAGTTTGCTCCTAGAAAACTCTTAATCATAATAGTTGTCTGTGGACTGGCTGCTTTTAGAAACACAATACCTAGAAAGGGGAGAAACCAAACATGCTTCATGAGCATTTGTGGGAGAATTGAGCATTAAAATACTAACTCAAACCCTAGAAGAAAGATGGATTAAAAGTCTTCCTTAATTTGAGATGTGCTGGTACCCACACTTTCCTCCATAAAATACCCATAGAGTTTCCAGGCTACCTGTAGCATGGGGCAAAGGGCAGTGCATGCTACCCCCAAGCATGCCATCTTGGAAATTGTCAAAACTACAGAAGCAGAATAATTTGTTTGATCTTCTCTCATATTCTTTTATCAAAAGTTTGGGAGTTCACATGTGGTGTGATGCGCATTTGGGAGATAACTTGCAGGAAGCAGCTTTCCTTCTACCATGAGGGTTCTTCTGCGTGAAGTCATGCAGTAGACTGAGCCCATTGCCATTTGAAGACCTAGACATGGCATGGACCCTGCATAATCTCAGGGGAAAGAAATGTTGCTGGGAAATGCCAGAAGGAATCTACATGAGTTTAGATTCTAGTTTCTTTACCTTAGTCTAGCTTCTACCCACTTTGTGACCAACCATTCTTGGCACGACTGTCCATTTGTCAACAAATCTAAGTGTAAGAATGCAAGGTTGGAGACTTTCTGGACCTTGCCAAGGGGAAGGTGCCATCATGGGTGCTGACATTCGCCACAAGGATCAAAAGGTTCAGCGCAAGGAGCTCAAGAGCCAGGACATTAATCTACCTGTGGCTGTTAGTCAAGCTGTACAGGTGTCTGGCCAGGAACCAACTTCGCCTTGAATCAGGTAGTGCTGAAAGAGTTATTTATAAATCCCACTAACCCGGCACCTCTGTCCTTGTCCTGGATGACCCGAAAGCTAAAGCTTCCTGCCTGGGAGACCAAAACTACTGTGGTTGTGCGGACAGTCACAGATGATGTGAGGATTCTGGAAGAGCTCAAGCTGAAGGTGTGTGCGCTGCAAGTAAGCAGCTTGTCCAAAGAAGCATCTTCAAAGCTGGGGGTAAAATCTTCAGCTTCTCCCAGGGGCCAAGGCAATGTGCTCCTGTCTGGTCCTCAGAAGAGCCACGGCTAAGGGACTAGCTGAGGCTACAAAAAGTAACCCTGGATCTTACTGTCAATAAAAAAGCTTTGGATGTTGAGGGGGGTAAAGAATACAAGGTTTCCCTGAATTTCCAGATATATCTTTGTTCTGTGAAGTTTTTACGTACCTAAGACCTGGGTTAATTAAATGTTAGGCCTTTCATGTTGATCTGTATTTCATCGTAGTGTCCTCCATGGCAACAAGTAGAAAAGAGATTGTCCTTTTTTCTCCTCTACAGACATGATCACAAAGCAGGCTGGATTTGGCCCTCAATGTTGCCTCTAAGAGGTCAGCCCTTCACTAGTTTGCATACTGTGATACTCAAATTCTAAGTAATAACATTAACAATAGCTTTCCTATCACCCTTCTAGGTTTATTGCACAATTAATAAATTTTGATCAATATGGAAATTAATGTTATCAAAAATCAAGCAATGTGACATTATTAAACTACTTCAGTAGTGTTCTTTCCAATCCCCTACAGGGATATAATTTCTGTTCAGTCAACTGCATGGACCCCCTCCTGAGTGAGCAGGTTTAATAATAGTGTAAAAGTCAACGTATCACCATCTGCTTAACCGTATGTACTCTTTCTATGTTTGGCAAGAGTTAATACCTGGCTTGACAAGTATGTAATAGTGTGGAGGTTTAACACCCTTAACACCCCCAAGTTTCTCAGTGTTACCAGTCCCAATGTCTCAGATTTATGTTCCATTGTTTATCACTTTGTCCATAGATCTGTCTCCATTTATCCTAAACAAATCAATTAATATGCTGCACTGGTCAGCTATATGATAGCAGCATATGACAAAGTGCGAAGAAATAATGTTAGGACTTTCTAGTTCACAAGTCTGTGTAGCAATGGGAACAGACATGACTGAAGATGGATCTTATTGGCGCTGCTCATAGGTTTAAGTCAGCTCCCTGGTTCAGCCTTTTCTCTAGAGCAGGAGCCATGTAAAACATGCTCTGCTCTGCTTTGAGGGAATAACAGAACATCCCTAGACGCTACACAGACAAGTTACTCCCCCATCCCTGGTAAAACAATATAGTCTGTATTGACATTACCAAGCCTGTGATCAGTACAGAAGAGGAGAAACAACCTTTGTATTCAAGAAATGAAGGAATCACATTCTATAAAACATATTTGTAATGGAAACTTTCAGTTATTCTGTATTCAGCTACTCAAAGTAACTATTTGGATAGCTGAAGATTATTATAATTGAAAAAGTCTTGTTTGACGGGAATTTAGCATGCTCTGTTTTTCTCCAGTTGGGCTTTCAGGTCCCCTAGAAATAAGTCTACTTTTCCCTACATAAAAATGTCCCTTTGAATAATTGAGATAAATTTCCATTTTAATGTACCCAAAGTCTTTAGAAATTCCCCCATCAGTTCATTGTCCAAAGTCCCTAGAAACAAAGGAGTTTGTTAGCATACAATTCCTAAGACAGAAATCAATTTTCAATTCTAGTGAATTACTCACTATGAACACTCTAATTTCTGTAGTCATTCATAAGTAGCTATACAAAAGAGATAAAAAAGTTAAACTTGTTTTAATTTTTTTCTGGTGCTAGAATAAAACACAGCTTCTATTTAAGTTCTAAGATCTTTATGTTTAAAAACAAGAATAGAAGGAAAACTACCGTGTCCATAACACAGAGCTTATACCCTAATGATTTCTGCTGTAATCCAGAGTTGCTTTAATATTAAAATCAGAATTGTAAAAATATTTCCCTTTTTTGCCACTACAAAATATCATTTTTCTAGCCTAAAATTGCTTTAGAATGAAATATCTTTCCTCTGATGTTGCTATAAGACTTACTAATTCTAATTTTCCCTTTTGTGTATGAGTGGAGGGAGACTCCACTATGGACTACTTTCACTCTAGACACATGAAATACAGCTGAATCCTGCTTCACTCCATACCACTTCCTTCTCAAAAAATATAGGTTTGATGGTTTGTTTTGTATATGCTTTGCCCAAGAAGTGGCACTAATAGTAGGTGTGGCCTTGTTGGGGTAGGTAAGTCACTGTGGGTGCGGGCTTTAAGACCCTCATCCTAGCTGCCTGGAAGCCAATATTCTGCTAGCAGCCTTCAGAAGAAAATGTAGAGCCCTCAGCTCCTCCTGCACCCCGCCTGCCTAGATGCTGCCAGGCTCCCTCCTTGATGATAATAGACTGAACCTGTAAACCTATAAGCCAGCCCCAACTAAATGTTGTTCTTATAAGAGTTGCCTTGGTCATGGTGTCTGTTCACAGCAGTAAAGCCTAAGACAATGGGTGAGCTTTGTATTCTATTTAGTATGCCCCTGAGGTCATCTATCTGTTCCAGCACAAGCAGATACATCTCCACTCACCATGATTTCTGTTTTCCTTATATTCATAAGTACCATTATATATATATATATATGGATCTCTTATCAGGGTTTGCTTTTGTGTGTATAACATTGCATTAAAATATTCTTATTTAGTCTTTGTATTTAAAAAAAATCTTCATTATTCTGCTTATTTACAATCTATATGGATTGCAGCTGGCACTTAACATAAGAGTTTATTTTAACAATTATCTGAAAATTATGAAGCTAAATAAAGCTTCCAACCTCCTACACAGCACAAACTTTGGCATCATGTATCTTTGATGTATTTTCTCATAATTATTATAGAGTACCTTTATTCTGTTTACTTTCTTTTCATTTCTTGAAAATTATATACACTCCACCCTCCCCTGACTCCAAATAGCATTTTTACATTTGCATAAAGAGTAACAAACTACTTTTTTAATTTTATAATTCCATTGGAAATGTGGTATTTTAATATGCAATTTTATATTTTGACTATCAAGGAAATTTTTAAATCTGATTCACATTTTAAAGTCAATTATTTTTATTAAAAATGATGAATTCATGAAGTGCTTAGGCAAATGGATAGAACTAGAAAATATCATCCTGAGTGAGGTAACCCAATCACAAAAGAACATACATGGTATGCACTCATTGATAAGTGGATATTAGCCCAGAAGTTCAAAATATCCAAGGTATGAATCACAGACCACATGAAGCTCAAGAAGAAGGAAAGAAACAGTGTGGATACTTCAGTCCTTCTTAGAAGGGGAAACAAAATACTCATGGAAGGAGTTCAGAGACATAGTGAGGAGCAGAGACTGAAGGAAAGGCCATCCAGTGACTGTCCCATCTGGGGATCCATCCAAAATACAGTTACCAAACCCAGACACTATTGTGGATGCTGAAGTGCTGGCTGACAGGAGCCTGATATAGCTGTCTCCTGAGAGGCTCTGACAGTGCCTGACTAATACAGAAGTGGGTGTTCACAGCCACCCATTGGACTGAGCACAAGGTCCCCAATGAAGGAGCTAGAGAAAGGACCTAAGGAGCTGAAGGGGTTTGCAGCTCCATAGGAGGAACAATAATATGAACCAACCAGTACCCCCAGAGCTCCCAGGGAGTAAACCACCAACCAAAGAGTACACAAGGAGGGACTCAAGGCTTCAGCCGCATAGGTAACCTTGTGGAACATCACTGAGAGGAGAGGTCCTTGGTCTTGTGAAGGCTCAATGCCCCAGTGTAGGAGAATACAAGGGAAGTGGAAGTGAGTGGGTTAGTGAGCAGGAGGAGGGGGGAGGAAGGGATAGAGGGGTTTTGGAAGGGAAAATGAGAAAAGGGGATAAAATTTGAAAGGTAAATGAAGAAAATATGTAGTAAACAAATATTAAAAATTAAAAAATAAAATAAAAAATATTGCCAATTTGTTCTCCTGTTTGAAGTGTTAAGTCATCTACTTTACTTTTGTGGATGAGGTTAAATGCAAAATTATCTGAGACTGCTGAGGTTTATTTGACATATCTAGACAACAATTAAACAAAGAATAAGAACAAGAGTGGGAAGGTTACCTGGGAGGTACTGGGGAAAGAAAGGAAAGGGAAATTGATGTAATTATATTGTAATTTGAAAATTAAAGCAACTATTATTTAAAAAAAACACATTACCTACCTGACCAGCAGTGTCCAAGATGTCTAAGTAAGCAGGTTCATTATCAATCCTCACCTGGGTTTTATAAGCATCCTCTGAAAAACATAGGAAAAAGGTTTTGTTTATGTTTGACCCATAGAAGAGCTGTGTTTAATTTAAAATTATGTAAAAAAAAAACATTCTAAGTTACTAGCTGATGTGCTGTTTAAATAAAGAATCAAGAAAGCAAAGAATAGAATATGGTTGATAGCAAACCTTTGAATGTCTTAGATTACAACACAAGGAACACTGGGGTGCAGGGGTGGGGGAGCATTGACACACACCTCTCACCCCAGCACTAGAAGACAGAGGGGGTAGGTCTCTGTTTGTCTGGGGCCTGTCTGGTCTATGTAGGAAGCTCGAGACCAGCCAGGGTTAAAAAGATAGCTAGGTGGTTAAGAGCCTTTGTTCTTCCAGAAATCCCAATTTCTTTTTCCAGTGCCTTTGTGATAGTTTGCAACCATTTGAACCTCCGGGTCCGTAGGATCTGATGCTTTCTTCTGACTCCTATAGGCACCAGGCACACACAAGGTGCACATGCATGCATGAAAGCAAAAACATTCTTCACATAAAAATAAAGTAAATATATCTAAACCAAAAGCAAAAGTACACATGGAAAAAACATCACGATATTGGATTTGGCATTGCTTGCTTACATATGTTACCATAGGCACAGACCACATCATTATAGATGACTTTAAATTTCTAATATTCAGAGCTGAGAAGATAGCTTTGATATTTTCTGAGAAAAGGAAGGCAGAAATAGCACATTTTCAATACAGGAAAAACAGAGTGTATATGCCCATAGATCATTAAATAAGGATAACTAACATGTTTGCCTGGGTCTGAAACTCTAGAAAATCCTCTAAACATCTTTTATTTACACCCATATATGTTCTAATGGTGCTTAACCCACCTCACATATTGCAGCCTGTTTAAATGTAACAGTAGATTAACACCATCTGGCCATTCCTGAACCTTGAACTCATTGATTCCCAAAAGTTCATGCTTTGCTTCGTTCACTGTTCACATTGTAACGAAGGGGCAGACAGATCCACCGTCAAAAGCTTTTTAAAGCATCACTTTGGAGACATCAATAAATTACCATGCTGCTGGTTTTAAACCACAACTGGACGGATAAATTATTTTAAAATATCTTTATTCATAAAGCAGAAATGATCAACCATAGGAGATGCTTTTTCCAATTTGCATTCTGGAAACCTCCCACAAACTATAAGCTTGTTCGTCCTGGGAGATAGGAAAAACACACACGGACACTCAATTACACACATGTGTGATGTGTATTGACATAGAAGCCTATAGACAGAACCCAAAGCACACTCAATGTGTGAGCAATCATAAGAATTTTCAATTGTTTATCTTATTACTTCTTTTTCAGTCATTGGCTTCTCCCTTATAAGGAGAGTATCTGTGGGATTACTGGCTATTTTTACGTTTGGAAGCTGTATAGGGTTATTTTTTCAGTTCCTGAGAGAGACATGGTTACTCTGAGGAGGATTCTATGAAGTGAAGATCACAGGAAAGCCTCAGATTTCATGTTTGTTTATTTAAACTTAAAGACCAGGGAAGCAGCTTCCTGAGGTTGAGGTGCTGAGTAAGGCTGGGATACTGTGTGATCATGTGACACTGTGACAAGCCAGCACCCGGGATACACATTAAACAGGAGCCGCTTTTGAGATCGGAAAACCTTTTAGAAAGAAGAGATGGGCTCGGGCTGGAACTAAAATCAGGCCACAGAGCTGAGACTTTTTATTTCTCTGTGTTTTAAGACATGCCCTTCCATGTACACATTCTAGTATGGGAAATCTGGGTCACCTTCCTGGCCTGAATAGAAACTAATCCCTTTCATTTCTTCTCTATAAACAACCTTGCTTTCAGTTCCCATTCATCCACTCCCTTTGAGGCTACCCATGCAGAAACATACTGTCAGAAACACTCTGTTGAATGCATATAAACACTTGCCTGAGTTTCAACCGTCTGCCTATAGTGCCTACCCTGAAGTGAGCTCATTTATCTTCCCAAACAAAGGGCTGGATGTACAGAACTCTTCTTCAGGCAGAAATTATCACAGCTGTGTGCTACATTCTTTGAACAGAAAAGCACAATAGGACTGTACTCATGGAGACACTCTGCCACTTCAAAATGCATCTCGAACAACATGAGACCAGTATCTCTTCTTCACTGTTTCTACAGCAGAATTTTATAAACCAAAACAATAAAGGCCTATATAAAAGCTTTTAATCTATCACAACATGTGTATGCTGTGTTGGCTAGCCACTTACCTTGATTATAAGGTATAAATAACTGTACTTTACGAGGCTTAGTGCATTGGAAACAAGAAAGCACCAATCAAATTCAAGAAAAACTATGATGTGAATTTTTAGCCAAACTCTATAAAACTTAAATTACATATGCTATTTCTGATTGTACATGTATAAATGTGTCTTTACCAAGCAGAAGATCATGCAGGATTTAACAGCACATACTTCCAATAATCATCAAATATATTGTTTTGGCTAATGTAAAAAAAAATATATAGTATGCTGGAAAATAGACCTTTTAACTTTTCCTGGAAAAATGTGTATTTATTTAATTTAAAAAAATATTTTAGTTGTAAATATTGAAGTCATTTAAAGCCATAAAGGATGTAATTGAGAAAACACCAAGAAAATATTATTGAATTTTTACTGCATGATTTTACCATATTATAATACTTGAATTCTTCTTTCACAATTTATTGCTCGAACCAAATTATATGGTTGATAATATTTCACTGAAACAGTTTTCTATAACTTTAAGCCGGTATGTGTTTCCAAGATAGCAATTGTGGACCCTATATTTTTCATACAAAGGCTCAACTAAGGTCTTTTTGGAGGTCTTCTTACATAAGTCTTGTCTGTTGTACATGTATAGGAGATGTGTATATTCCATGCACATGCGCAGAGAGAGAGAGAGAGAGAGAGAGAGAGAGAGAGAGAGAGAGAGAGAGAGAGAGCATTTGCATCAAGGTGCTTATCAATATTAAATTCAGTGCACATCTGGGTATCTAATATTCACTCCATACTCTGATAGGCACAATGTCTACAATGTTGAAAAGCAAAGCACCAGTTGTGTCTAGTCACATGGGGTTTAAAGTACATTAAAGGAAGCAGACAATTACACTATACCTTGCTAAGTGTTCAATGGCAAAGTCTTAGAAGTACATTTATTTAGACAGAAAGAAAAGCGTGTCCTGGTGGGATTCACTGCTAGCTTGACTTAGTCCTCAAAGGCTTCATGAAGAAAGAGAGAAGCCTTAGGCTTCGAGGGAGAGATGGTAAATTATTTAAGCTCTAACATATCCCCTAGCCTGAACATAAACATTCAGTAAAATATTCAGTACATTAAGGTTACTGGCTGTGAAAAAGGGATTTTGAAAGCAAGCTTGGTTTCAATGTATAGAATACATAGTGATGGAAAAAAAGATGCCCTTCCCAACCAATGAAATGGCTGAGGCAGTGCTGCCATGAAGGTCTGAGCCCTGGGAACCGCAGGAGCTAGGAGGCAGTTTGGATTATTTTCCTGTACTGTAACAGTGAGGGAGGAATCTGGTTGACCTAGATCCCTGAAGATTATATTTGAGGTGCACACCAGTCGAAATGTTTTCCCTAAACATAAAGATAAGATCTTGTAGAAGTTGGAAATGCCCAGATTCACCTGCCGGTAGTGTGAAGATGCCCTGCAGATGATCTGATGTCTAATGATAGTAGACAGCCACACACCAAGAGGGTCTGCCAATAGTCTTTGGTAGGTAGCTGATTTTGACACCATGCTCCATTCCTGTTCTGTACTTGACACTAACAACAGATTCAATGTGCTAGCACCATCCACTGAGAGTGAAGGACTCTTCCAGGATGTTGGAATGTGCAGAAGTCTACTTGCGGGTAGTATTCTGAACCAAGACTTCTCTCACCAAAGACAAAATGAAAGTATTACTTTTTACAAAACCTGACTACCAGACACATGCAATGGGCTTAAATACAGATTATTTATACATACAAATAAAGACCAATTTTATAGTTGGTCTCAAAGACCTACAGACTTTTCAGCTTGGACTGATGAGCACATGTGGTTACAAAGTTCCCATGATGCCCACCAATAAAATCTGAGGATGAAATTGCAAGTTATTTTGTGGTATGGGTTATATAGAACAATTAAGGTTCATATCCAGAGCAAGAAGAACATTTAAACAAACTACTGAAATATGAAAACTTCTCCAGGGAAAAGTAGGCAAGACTTTGAGTGATTTATTTCCTTTCTTAGGGTGGGGATTGTTATATTTGCCAACTTTTGTATATACATTTTTCTATTATGATTCATATTATAATATTGTAGACATCATACATTTATTTTTCACTCATTGCATTATTTAATTCTTTTTGCATCATGTTGAAGAATTGTTATTTCCCTTATGGACAAATAAGGAAATAAAATATCAGTTATATAATTTGCCCAATTTAAAAGTTTTGTTAATAATGAAAATACAAAGATATATCATGTTATATGAAGAAATTTATTATTTATTCATCATGTTATGTCCAGTTTCTTGAAATTGAATTGCCAATTCAATTTCAGATACTGATAACTTCTTGATATTTAGTATTTGTATGGAATAAATGATTTTTCTGATAATGCTAATGAATATGATCTCTGAGGATAGATTATGAAATGATTTCAAAGATCCATTGCCCCCAAGTATTTTCTCACTGGCGCAACATGATTCCCCAAAGTCAACCCTGGCTCTTAAGTCCTTCTAAGATAAGCAACTTAATTTCCAATAAAATTACAAATGAGGTAAAATATCAACACATTATTAACCACAAGCATCTTACCCTAATGTTACTCTTGCACAAGACGAGCTGTCAGTAGAGAGAGTAGATTGCAGCCTTGAGGGAATGATCAGCAGGGATGATGACGCTGGATGAGAAAGGATCAGCCTTGAATGCAGATGCAGTATTCATTGAATATATGAGGTAGAGTAGGCATATAGTCCCTGAGACCTGAGAGGATGAAGGTGGAAGCAGCATCCTGAAGAGCCAATGCTCAGAGAGGAGGAGCTCAATCATTTCCTTGTAATTTCCTTCTCAGTTTAGAAAAGTGAAGTGGTTTAATGTGTCAATGCCTATGAGAGTTATAGCAACGGAATACCATCTATATACACTCAAATTAATTTTTATTAGATATTTTCTTTATTTAAATTTCAAATGATATCTCCTTTCCTGGTTTCCCCTCTGGAAAAAAAAAAAAAAAACCTGTTCCTTCCCCCTTTCCCCAAGCTCACCAACCCACCTTGTTCCTTTTCCTGACCCTGGCATTCTCCTACACTGGGACATAGAACCTTCAAGGACCAAGGTTTTCTCCTCCCATTGGTGACCGACCAGGCCATCCTCTGCCACATATGCAGCTGGAGCCCTAAGTCCCACAAGGTATACTCATTGGTTCGTGGCTTAGTTCCTGGGAGCTCTGAGGGTACTAGTTAGTTCATATTGTTGTTCATCCTAAGGGGCTGCAAACCCTTCAGCTCCTTGGGTCCTTTCTTTAGCTTCTTCATTGGGGACCCTGAGCTCAGTCCAACGGATGGCTGTGAGCCTCTACTTCTGTAGTAGTCAGGAACTATCAGAGCCTCTCGGGAGACAGCTATATCAGGCTCCTGTCAGCCAGTACTTACTGGCATCCACAATAGTGTCTGGATTTGATGATTGAATATGGGAAGGATTCCCAGGTGGAGCAGTCTCTGGATTGTCCTTCCTTCAGTCTCTGCTCCATATTCTGTCTCTGCAACTTCTTCCACGGTATTTTGTTCCCCCTTCTAAGAAAGATTGAAATATTCACATTTTGGTCTTCCTTTTTCTTGAATTTCTTGTGGTTTGTGGATTGTATTTTGGGTATTCTGAGCTGCTGGGCTAAAACACACTTATCAGTGAGTACACACCAGGTGTGTTCTTTTGTGATTAGGTTACCTCACTCAGGATGATATTCCCCAGATCCATCCATTTCCCTAAGAATTTCATAAATTCATTGTTTTTATTAGTTGAGTAGTACTCCATTGTGTAAATGTACCACATTTTCTGTATCCATTCCTCTGTTGAGGGACATCTGGGTTGTTTCCAGTTTCTGGCTATTATAAATAGGGCTGCTATGAACATAGTGGAGCATGTGTCCTTATTACATGTTGGAGCATCTTCTGGGTATATGCCCAGGAGTGGTATAGCTGGGTCCTCAGGTAGTACTATGTCAAATTTCCTGAGGAACTGCCAAACTGATTTCCAGAGCAGTTGTACCAGCTTGAAATCCCATCAGCAATGAAGGAGTGTTCCTCTTTCTCCACAACCTTGCCAGCATCTGCTGTCACCTGAATTTTTGTTCTTAGCCATTCTGATTGGTGTAAGGTAGAATCTCAGGGTTGTTTTGATTTGCATTTCCTTGATGACTAAGGATGTTGAACACTTCTTTAGGTGCTTCTCAGCCATTCAGTATTCCTCAGATGAGAATTCTTTGTTTAGCTCTGTACCCCATTTTTAATAGGGTTATTTGTTTCTCTGGAGTCTAACTTCTTGAGTTCTTTGTATATATTGGATATTAGCCCTCTGTTGGATATAGGATTGGTAAAGATCTTTTCCCAATCTGTTGGTTGCCATTTTGTCCTATTGACAATGTCTTTTGCCTTACAGAAGCTTTGTAATTTTACAAGGTCCCATTTGTCATTTCTTGATCTTAGAGCATAAGCTATTGGTGTTCTCTTCAGGAAATTTTCCCCTGTGCCTATGTGCTCAATGATCTTCCCCACTTTATTTTCTATTAGTTTCAATGTATCTGGTTTGATGTGGAGGTTCTTGATCCACTTGGACTTGAGCTTTGTACAAGGAGATAGGAATGGATCGATTTGCATTCTTCAACATGCTAACTGCCAGTTGAGCCAGGACCATTTGTTGAAAATGCTGTCTTTTTTCCACTGGATGGTTTTAGCTCCTTTGTCAAAGATCAAGTGGCCATAGGTGTGTGGGTTCATTTCTGGGTCTTCAATTCTATTCCATTGATCCACCAGCCTGTCACTGTACCAATACCATGCAGTTTTTTTTTTCATTACAATTGCTCTGTAGTACAGACTGAAGTCAGGGATGATGATTCCACCAGAGGTTCTTTTAATGTTGAGAATTGTTTTCACTATCAGAGGTTTTTTGTTATTCCAGATGAATTTGCAAAGTGTTCTTTCCAATGCTGTGAAAAATTGATTTGGAATTTTGATAGGGATTTCATTGAATCTGAAGATTACTTTCAGCAAGATGGCCATTTTTGCTATATTAATGGTGCTAATCCATGAGCATGGGAGATCTTTCCATCTTCTGAGATCTTCTTCAATTTTCTTCTTCAGAGATTTGAAGTTCTTGTCAAACAGATCTTTTACTTGCTTAGTTAGAGTCGCATCAAGGTATTTTATATTATTTGTGACTATTGTGAAGGGTGTTGTTTCCCTAATTTCTTTCTCTTCTCTGTTTATCCTTTGTATACACTCAAATTAAATTTAGCATAGAAGAACATGACACAAATATTTCCATGCTTGCCTTCTGTGAAGTTTGAGGATCCTTAAATTATTAGCTTCACTAAGGGGTGTAGAAATAAAATTTTTACAAATGGAATAACATTTTTTTTACTGTTTTTGTTTGTTTGTTTCTTGAACAATAAGTTAAAGTGATATTTAAAAACATTTCCAGAAGGTATAGAAGAGAGTGAAGACTCCCAATGTAATGGGCCAGTAAATATCTTCAACAAAATTCTAGAAGAAAATTTCTCTAACCTAAAGAAAGAGATGCCCATGAACATACAAGAAGCCTACAGAGCTCCAAATAGACTGGACGAGAAAAGAAATTCCTCCCGTCACATAATAATCAAAACACCAAATGCACTAAACAAAGAAAGAATACTAAAAGCAGTAAGGGGAAAAAGGCAAGTTATATACAAAGGCAGGCCTATCAGAATTACAGCAGACTTCTCACCAGAGACTATGAAAGCTAGAAGATCCTCGGCAGATATCATACAGACCCTACAAGAACACAAATGTCAGCCCAGGCTACTATACTCAGCAAAACTCTCAAATACCATAGATGGAGAAAACAAGATATTCTATGACAAAACAAAATTTACACAATATCTTTCCACAAATCTAGCCCTAAAAAGGATAATAGAAAACATCAACATAAGGAGCAAAACTACATCCTAGAAGAAGCAAGAAAGTAATCTTTCAACAAATCCACACAAATCTAATTCCACTTCTTACAACAAAAACAACAGGAAATGACAATTACTTTTTCTTAATATATTAATATGAAAATTAATATTACCAACATATCCTAAGCAATTGGAATCCAAAAATATGAGGAATTAGAAATTTGTTGATTGTCATCCAATGATCTCTCTAATTTGGTAATTGGAGAAATAGGTCCAATATTGTACAATCTATATATACTTTCACCTGGTTTGTGACAGTGTCTTGCTGTGTACATCATAAGGGTCTTGAAATCTTGCTTCTCCTATCTCAGCCTCTCTATTAGTAGTATTGTTTATTTCATGTTTTTACACTATACTATGGTTTTCAGAACAGCTTATATATTTCAAAAGTATTTATATACCTAAGGGAGACATAGACAATTAACTTGGGAGGTGGCTTGTAGGAAAGAGAACAACAAAGTGAGACTGAATGCTTTGCTTGACATTTGTAGCTCTTGTATCAAGTTTGAAGAAGAGGACTTTACAAGTTACTCTTTCTCTGAGATGAATGTTCTTCAAAATTATCACAGCCATTGAACCAGATTCTTACCACACCTAATGTCTGTGCTACCCTCCAAGCAGAACCATTGTTCATTGAAACAGTTGGTGAATGACTTTATGGATAGACTATCTTAATACACACACCATTTCTTAAATGAATGTGACCTGTTCTCTGTGGCCTGAGAATAAAGTCACTCACTCAAGTCAAATAGTTTTGACTATAGCAGGAAGTCTGTATCCAAAAATAGTGCCTACAATTCATTCCTTGGTGCAGCAGAACTGTCAACTCTCAGCTTAGCTAGGATGGAGGTAAAATCCTTTGGTGATTTGAGGGTCATTGAAATACAGCCTTATTACAATGAAATCCAATATCTAAAAATTGTTCTTATTTTGGGCTTGTACCACAGAAAGAGCCAAGATTTTAAACTCTACTTAATACAAAACAAACAAACAAAAAGACTTTACATATTTATGTTCATTTAAGAAAATACTAGTAGCGATGTATTCTTTTGAAATATACAGTTAATATGTTTGGAGTTATTTGAAATTTATACTGAGAAAAACATATGTATTTGCAGTATTGCTGTAGACAAGCATCTATATAACACTGTTAAATTGATAGTTTTATATCAAACAACTTTTATAATACTCATTTTTATTGTTATAATATTTTATAAATTTTAAGGAATATGACAAAAAGATATTATAGGTATTGAAGAGGGAGTCTCTGGGAGGAGTTCGGGTACAAAAAGGAAACAAGAATGTAATTTAAATCCATTTACTTAAAATATGTTTTTAAATGTTAACCAATTCAGACAAATTGAAATCATGTAACTTTTCTCATCATAATGCAATAAAAGTTAAAAAAAAAAAAAGAAAGGTATTCTAGGTATTGAAGGGGGGTCTCTGGGAGGAGTTGGGGTACAAAAGGGAAAGAAGAGTGTGCTGTAATTCTATTTACTTAAAATATGTTTTTAAATGTTAAAAAATTCAGATAAACTGAAATTATGTATTTTTTCTCATCATAATGCAATAAAACTTAAATCAATTAAAAAAAATATCTCCAGAAAGGGAGATTTCAATGAAGATCTTATTGATATGCAAATCTTACTTGAGGAGGGCTAGATTGGTAATTTACATTTTAATAAACTATCAAGCTATGCAAACTGGTCTAGAAGCATTCCACAATAGACACCAAGATATTCAAAGTCTGCAAACAAGCCAAAAGCACAAGGAAACAAGTAAATATGCTTAAGCCAAAGACCCAAGAACCTGGGCTTGTATGCAAACCAACTATGAGGGTGGAGAGAATACGAATACAGAAAGCTAGTGTGCCCAACCTTCAGTAGTAAACAAGGACTCAGAATCCACTGTGCTTTGCAAACAGGGCAAACAAAATATTTTAAGGGGTCAAGGAAAGAATTTACAGGTCTTTCTGTCTATGAGTAAAATATTGTATTGTTGCTTCTTATTGGGAGCTGAAATAGTGCCTAGAATCTACTTCTAAGCAAATGTACTGAGTTACACAAACAGGTGCTCTATTTAAAATGTTTTGAGTCCTCAGCCAGAGGATGCCTTGTCTGACCTCAGTGGGAAAGGATGTGCCTAATCCTGTAAAGACTTCATACCCCTGGGAAGGGAGTTGGGGGTGCACCCTCTCAGAGGCAAAGGAGGATGGGGTGAAAAACTCTGGGAGGGGGAACTCGGAGGGAGCAACATTTAGAACATAAATAAAATAATTAAAAAATGAAAAAAGGCATTTCCCCATGAATTTTAAAAAAAATATTTTGAGACAGAGTATTAAGATGTGCACAGTGAATTTGCTCTCACTCTGTAGATTAGACAGAATTCAAATTTGCAGTAATCCTACTACTGCCTCCCACTGGTGAGATTATAGGAATGGGCCAACATTTCTGATGCTAAGTATTCTAACAGAAATATAAAATTTGTCTTAGGGTGTGCTAAATGTTTCTGTGTCACTGTGGGAAAGGAATGATATAAACAGCTTCAAATGATGCAAGATATATTCTGATCATGGCTTCAGAGGTTTCAGCGGACAGACTGTCATGTCACTGAAAGTGTGAGTCACAGAAGTTTCTCCTCATAGCATAATGGAACCAGTCGCTGGGGAACCAACTATTGGGGACCAAGTACAAGCTTCAAAGTTATCACCTATGAACTACTTTCTCCAACTTGTAAAGTTTATAGAAGCTCCCAGATGGGTACTACTACCTGGGATTCAAGCACTCAGTGTATAAGCCCATGGATAGCACTTCACATTCTCACTAAAAGAAAGAATTTGCAAACTTGAATGAGGGATAACTCTATAACTATGGATCTGTATCCTTTGGATAGCTCTTTAAATGAAAAGACCTTTCATAACTAGAGAAAATGAATGTATCATTTTCTTTTCATGACTCATTTTCAACTATCAAGAAACGATAGTTTAATTTCTTATGAAGGAAGCTTTGTTATTTGCTAACTCAAGACATCCTTCACTTTTAACTTCTTCCCATATAGTATAACACATTCTTCCTTATATTATTTCCATAGGCACTAAATAATAGAAAATATTCTTTCTACTTTTATCAATTCATATTAATTTGATATTCAAATTTTAGGTATATATATTTGTGAAATGCCAAGACTTACAATGATATAAGTTGTTTAGACTATAATATAAGGAGGTAGTTTTACCTTAAATTTCATCTTACATTCATATCCATACATACATACACCACCTACCCAGTGAGAAAACCAGAGGATACGGATTTCAGAAAAGGAAAAAATTTTTTTGCATATTAGTGCTCATGAAGTATTTCTATGATCCTAGGGCAGAAGAGTGTGTTTATATTAGGAATCTGTGTCAATTTGTCTAAGTTTGTAAATTAAGTGAGTTTCAAAACCTATTAGAACTTCAGCCATTACAAAGCTTGAGCTCAGAAACAGAACAAACAGAAACCAGCATTAGTATCTCACTGGTACTGGGGATCTTACCAAGTTATCAATTATTTTAGTTTTCCTTCTGTCACTCTTCAGAGAAGATGCACAGGAGACACAAAGGCAATCTATAGAGGAAATGTGGATGGCAAAAAGAACAATGTGGGCAATGTGGGATTCTGGCAATTGCTAGAAACACTACCTTCCCCGGACTTCTCAAAAGAGGAATCTTTTAGCAGGAGAACTGTATTTAGAAGCAGAAGATAGAGCCAATATTTGTAAAGACAGAATGAAATTGCAAGAAATTTAGCTAGGCTTGTGGTCGCCTTCAATGGAGTGAAAAACTACTTTTTATGGTTAGTGGTGTTTTATAATTCCAAGGAACGTGTGACGGTGTTTGAATCACAACTATGCAGGAGAAAGGACATCACATAGGGGGTTTGACTTGTAATCCCAGTTGACAAATGGAGAAATGCAACAAGACAGCAGAGATGATTGATAGTGTCAGTATCCTCCACCTTGATAAATCACAGATTGTTGTCAGTGTTAAAAGTCTTCTGGAGTATTCTTCCATTTGCCATGCTGCATTTACCATTTTATTAGTGGCTTTAGGAGAGTTTTAAAATAATGCAGACTCATAAGGCTTGAGGGTGATAATGATGACTTCTGTGTTGTAGCTGGGATCTAGAAAGGTTCCTAGTAATACTGACTATGGCTAGTTGGTAGCCAAACACTCCATGGAAACCAATAAAGTTCCCTAAGTTTCTTTTTGCTCTTTAATGCCTGAATACAGCACAATATATTATATAGCATAAATTGAAACTAAAACTCAGAAATAAAATGATATGTAATAAAGAAGAAATTGTGTCATAAATAAGAAAAAAGCAGGAGGAAGCGACTTCATATATGTAAAGATGTCTTAAGACTTGGAGAAGATAAAACAGAACATTTTAAAGGGAAAATAAATTAAAAAGTGAAGTTATTAAGGAGAAATTCAAATATATCACAGAGAAAGAAGTTCCAAAATATCAATAAGAGTCAAACTTACAAAGAAGGTGAGCAATGTTTTGGCCAAACTGTTATTACAAATGGTTTCAAATTGCATGCCTTATATTAAGATGAAGCAGGACTTTTATAGAAATGTTAGCTAGAGTAGGAAATTAATATGATGAGCCAAGGTTACATTGCACACTAAGTCAGAAGAAAGTAAGCAATCACTGATAGTCTCATGTTTAAAGAATCAAAGACAAGTTAAAACAAGCCATTGGCAAAGATGCGAAACAAGACTACACTAAGGAGAGGTGCAGGAATGAAATAAAACAGACAAAATGTCTTCAATCAATACATTCATGACGATAGAATAATCGAGTTGGTCCTTTTTGCAAAGATGAGAAAATCAGTTCCCTCTTTTGGAAACTGATAACTGATTAAAAACCTCATAGAATTTCTGGACAAAATGAATTACTAAATAAACATAATTTGACATGGTAATATACTTTATAAAACATTCCATATGACAAGGAATATAGAAATTATGTATGTGGAATGTTAACATTTTATATCTATTAATGGATTATTAATAGCTGTCAACTAAAAAAAGAGAGAGAAAACCAGACATTGTCTTTTGATCTAAGACACAACATGATTTACAAATTTGTCTTTTCATGAAATATCAAACATGATTTTGTGTTAATCATGAGATCAAACCACAGTTTGGGAGGAAATAACAAGTGTTCACTAGCATATTAAAGTAAACAATAGACCATTCACAAGCAATATAATAAAATGCATAGATTTTTATTTTGCATAAACATATGCATACATGTATGAAGACTGTAAGGGAAAGGAGGGGCTCCTTTGGTAATATTTATAAAGTAATTTTAGAATGCAATTTTAGAAAAAACAGAGTAAGGGCGATTTCTTGATAGACATACAGTCAATTTGGTGGCAGCAAGGAAGTCTGCTCTTTGCCTAACTTGTGGCTATATAATGAAGTTTTTTTCTTCTAGGGAATCATTACGTCTTTGATTGTTTAATGTTATTTTAAGTAAACAATAATAAAAATTAAGCAAAGAGTGAAAATAGTCTATTTACACAGACCAATTTATTTACTACTAAACAAACATGCAGTCCAACAGCATACCTCTGAGAACATCTGACATATCCGTGACCTGCAACAGTTTAGATGGAGTTGTATAAATATTTCTGAAAGGAACGTATATGAGACTGTTCCTGGAGAGTCATACGCATTCATCCATCCCAGATAAAGAAAAGATGACAGATAAAAGTAAGGACAGCACCAACCTCTAACTTGGTGAACAAATAAATGTACTGAGGTTACATAAGGAATAGGGGTGATGGCTGCATGGAGGAGAGGACATGGTAAAAAGATGGTGACATCACCAAAGCCTGTCACAGCCATGACGAAGGCTCATGAGACTGGCAGTCTTGGAAAGGTCAGAGTCTCCTCCAGGTAGACTGTGCAGTCTGTATTCCATGAATCTTGGCAGGTCTGGGCCTCTTCTAGGCAACTCAGCTGGTCTCAGGGTGTCTCTCAGCAGTCCTTATGGTTTTGAAAAACTTGATGAGGGTGCGCTCTAGTGCACCTGTTCAATTTTAGAAACCTTTGGAACTTCTTGAGATGTTTACTCCTGAATCTGAAGAAGCTTTTCTTCTCCTGCAGGGTGGAATGTTCTACCTCCTTTTACAGTATTCTGAGTTGATGAGGTTCCCAGCATGGAGGAAGTTATTATTTCAGAGAAAATTACTACACAAAGATACATGAGGCAATCCCCCAGATTTGATCACATAGTGTCTTTGTACCTCTCACTGTGAGTGCAAAAGAAAGGATGAGGAGCTCCAGCTTCATTAAGTTGAGCTTCTGACTAACTGCTTAAATAGGTGGAGATCCATGCTTACCTTGCTAAAGAGTGCTACACATCCAATAAGATACTTGATTAACAACCGAACATTACTGATAGGCAAAGGGGCGCCTGCTACCACTCCAAAGGCTCTTCAAAGTACTATTTTTTTTTTTAAATTTGTGTTTATTCTAAAACGTATGAGAGAAACCAATTTATCAATAGAAACGCCAGTAAATAATCTTATGTTTATGAAAATATACCTAAAACATTCCAATGTCCCAAGCCAACATGGAAAAGATTGCTTGGATATGTTTAAGCCAGTCACAAACCTTTAATTTTTTAAATGCATTCTTATTTTAAACAAAAAAGATTAGTAAAAGAAAAAGGTCAGCTGTAGATTTTAGTAACTAGATTTGATCAAAACTGAATGAGTCGGATGGTCCGGCCCTGCTTCATGCACGAAGACCCATGGGCTTGTTGAAGGCAATTTCAGAAGTGCTTTTCTGCACCAGTGGATGTCATTTTAAACATGTTAAATATTATGGAAATCTATGTTTAATTCTGAAACATGTTCTACCCACTACCATACTCCAATTAAAGCACAGCCTTGACACATCCCAGGCCCCCGCCTGGTTCAATGTTTAGACTGCACACAATTTCACATGCTGGTATCTCTCCATACCAGGAAGCTTCTTTGACCTATAATTTGCATAATGCATTTATGTTCAGATTAGTCACATGATTAATGAGTGCCTTGGAGAATGTCCAGTTCTATCGCCTCAACTGTACTTTCCTTATTCCTGCCACTAGACTCAATTAACAATGCCAGCTATTGCCAAGTGCTGTGCACAGTATAAATTAGACTTGTTCATTTGTTCCGGAAAACAATCACATGCACTGCAATGTGGAAATCGTTTTCCATTAGTGAGTATGATTAATTGTTAAATGTGAATCAGAAAGTCTTTTATTTCATTGCACAAACCAAGGTTTCAGCTATTCAGTATTCCATATTTATCTATCGCATGGGATACATGCTCTTTGCAGAGTTCATCTCAAATCCCTAAAGAAACACTACCAATTTTGTGAGGGAATTCTTAAAATAATGAGGTTATAGTTTAGAACTTGAATTAAGTAGCAATCTTTTATGAGGATAAATGAGTGTAAAATTGGCTTTTTAATGAAATAGGGGTGTTATAGATTATTTAATATTGTGTTTTTACTTCTTGCAGCTTAATTGAACTTTGTAAAATTTAACCCATTGAACATCCAGTCTTAATATGAAAATTAAACTCTATCTTTTTCTGACATACCTATCTCAATTTAATGGGCTTTATTTTTTCTCCTTCATGTTATTTTCATTCATTGTCAAATATTTTTCACACTCAAATAATTAAATATGATAAAATAAAACAAAATTTCTTTTAAAATACATATATTTCTGATGATATAATCAGACTGTATTTTTATTTGACAAAAGAAAGACAGTCATTTGGGCATATGAGTCAAATTATTTTGTAGAAAGCTCACAATTTCCTTGGTAAAATTGAGATCTTTTATTTGAGAAAGTGCTGATGTTCACACATCCCATATACCATCATGGGGCCATAGCAGAGTCGTATGAGAATAAAATGTAAGCAATAAACAAGGCATTTGAACTCTAAAGGTTTTCCATGCCTAAGTTCCAGTGGCTTTGAAGGCTGAAACAAGATGTTTTCAAGTTCAAGAACAACCTAAGTTAGCAAAAGGCTAACACAGTGTTCAGTACCACACACACACAAAAAGAAAGAAATATGTAGGTAAACAAATAAATAGGCTCTCCCATACCCAACAGCATAATTTAATGACAAATATGGAAGAATGATTGCCCCCTCAACAAAGATTATTCAGAGTGCCCAGAAAACACAATGAAAGAGATAACAAGTCCTTGACCCTATGAAAGATAATGAAACAATAAATACATGCCCAGGAAAATATTGAATAGTTAGCATCCAGAGAAATTTGAAATGATGATATAGTGAAGTAACTGACTCTATAAAAAAAGACATAAAGCTGAGGCCTGACTGATAAGGGATAGGTCATATGATATGGAGGGGGGTCTTTTAAGCAGATGAAATAACTGGTGAGCAGATGTACAAGAATCCAGATAAGACACAATGGTGTGTCTGAGGAATATACATACATAGTTCTGCTGAGAGATTAATATGGAACAGTATAAATGGACATAATACAGGTGAAATTTAGAGACAGGCAACTGTGAAGTTGTAAAGATATCAGCCAGCAGTATTAGGACAGGGATACCACTCTATTTGCTATATGCAAGACAAGTACAAGAAGTCTTGTGTGTGTGCATGTGTGCATGCATTGAGTGCATGCATGTGTGTGAAAATATTTCTCTAGAATTGATTGTATGGTCTACTTCTTATATTGCTGTATCTCAAATATGTTAAACCAAGGTTGACTTGAGGATAGAGGAATAATAGAGAATTTTAAATTATGAAAACAAGAACTTTTAATCCTGAAACCAAAATGGTCTTGGAGTTAATGAAAAACCTAACATTCTGGTCCATCAATGTGAGTTTGAATCTATTATCTCTATTGACACATATCCAGTCTCCTAACCAATCTTTTTCTTCTAGATTTGCTTCAAGGTTACTCCAGGCTCATGAATTCTTGATGCTTTCCAGAAAGCTGCACCTAACACGATTGATTTTTGCCTTCTGAAATTAAAAAACTTAAAGTACTAAACGTGATGTTTCCCTGCACTATTTAAAAGGTGGTGTTAATTTCACATTTATCTTATTCTCTTGTTTTAGAAGAGATCACTAATGTTTTGCTATTGAAAAATTAAAAAGTTGGATACATTTCAAATCAGAAGGCATAAATTGTTGAAATACTTTTTTGATATTCCTAAAATTACTGAGTAGGTAATTACCAATCCTGTAGCTTTGTTAAACTAAGCCCATAATCATAGGACGCCAGTAAGAAGAGTCTGTCTATAACCTGTCTTATTGTGAAAGGGGTTAATATCAAAATGCAATGTTCTTCAGTACTCTCCCATTTGTCTTTGTAGGTATTATGACCTAGGGGTATAAATCACACTGGCCAGAACTTCACTGTGCAAAGGTCAGGATGATTTGTTTTAAGTTTATTGGCTTAGAGAATACTGAGAAAATACCTCATAAGTTTCAGATACTGCACACATTTTTCTGCTCCTATAAATCAAAGCCACAGTATTTCTCAAATGGCAAATGTGATTTCTATATGTGAAGTCTTCCGAGCCGTACTCTTGAATTGATTATAATAGAGCTGCCTTGTTTAAAATATCGCTGAGATCATTCATTCTTAAAGATTTATATGCTACACATCTGAGGATTTAAAAAATAATAATTTTCATATTTCAGTTAAATTTACAGAAATATAAATGGCAACATCTAGACCCCCGTGATCAATGGCTTTTCAGGTCTTATTTACATTTATTCTGTTGGCTTTGTTTCTTAGATTGTCTCCACCTAGCTCCATGTATTAGCTCCAATATAAATAAAAAGCAAGCACTTAAATAAAAAAGACCAAGTTAATTTTTAGCAGGACTTTATGAAAGCTTATCAAACGCATCACATTTACGATTTAAATCAGTGTTAACTTTAACACCTGACTTCGAGGAGGCAAATAGACAGATTTTATCACTTAAGTAACTTTGGTACCCAAAGGCACCAATGTGATATGCTTAAACCAGAGACTTTGGGGAAGAAAATAAACCCCCTCTTGAAGATGCTACACATTCACCTAATACATTCAAGAACACAAATATTTTAAAATGCCTCGCACCAAATCCCTAATTTACTTAACTAAAATTCATTTTAAAGCATTGCACATATGATTTACATCCAAAAGATTTCGTCCATACACATCATTTAAATCATCTTACATTTTGAAAAGTTAAATTTCCTTAGACTTATCATTTCCTACATGTATAACCTATATATAGTCAAATTGCATTTTGATAGCTGCACTCTCTTTGCAATGATAACTATGTAGAAACGATCATTTTAAAGGAAAAACCTTAGTAAGAGTCTTACTTTTAAAGTAATTTAAATATGAGATCCAGTTAACTGTATGGCCTGTATGTTCACGATGAATATAAAACTTTCATTCATCTTCACCATCTTAATGACATTTAATATTATAATGCCTGGGGCCAGGATTGTGCTATTGCCCTTGTGGTTTCTGATTACCAGAGGAGAGGATGTCAAACTTTACCTACAGGCAAACTTATTAAAATTAATATTTATACACAATTATAGGAATTGTGTACTTCCGACAGAAGAAAATGGAACAGAGAATTGCTCAGGATCCTGAGGAAATCATGTCTTACAAGCTTTTCCTGAGAGAGCAAGCTGAGCTGCTGATGCTAACACGCATGCTCATTGGGCTGAGTGAAGTGGACTGATCTAGAGTGTAAGCAAAGCATAAAATAGACTTCACACTCAAAAATCATCTTACAGAGGATCATTGTTTTGGGTGAAAAGACTTGGACTTCGTAAAATCTGGGCTTGCATGCAGAGAAATGGACCAAGTGTCCAGTGAAATGAATGCCTTAATAAAGATAAACCCAAGTATAATTAGCAGAACAAATTATATTCCTCCTACTTACCAAGAAGAAGTCATCGAGTAACGTAAAGCAAAGTAAAGTGGGGGATGCGCACACACATGCACATGTGTGGTTAAGGAACATTTCCGTATCTGAACTCTCAAAAGGTCTCTGGAAAGTCTCCTTTAAAGGTGGAGGACTCCCTTCTAAGCATTCAGAAATAATTATATTTTACCAATATCTTTACACAATAATCCCCAAGGTAGGAAAAGACTGTCAGTGGCAATACCTAAAAGAAAAATGAAATATGAATAAACCTGATACAGAGAGAAGCACAAAGTGCCTTTTTTCAGAGAAAAGTCCAAATATCCTAGCAGTTTTCAAAACAATAGGGGTTGATTAATCTATGAGTAAGGAATATCTTTTGATTAAATGAAAGAAATTCAACTGAACAGCATATGTGCAGATAACAATAAAATACTATACTGTAGAGTACTATGTCATTAAAACTCAATGATTATAAATCTTGCAGATACATGTGACAATTCTGGTGAATCTCACAAGCATTTACTGAAGTAGACAAAAATTTATAGATTATGTAAGTGTTTTGTCAAATCAGTCTAAACAGAACAAACATGCTTAGGGCTGTGTTATTCACAGTATAATTATTTTGAAGTATGGATAATATAGATATGATAATGAGCATTGATCCTGAGATTCTGCTATGATGTGAGTGTGTGCATTGTCCCAGGGGTATCATTATGTAAAGGTACCTCTACAGTGAACTACTGTTCTGTTGCAGTCATGAAGTGGAAAATATCTGAAGAATGTTTAGGAAACAGAATTAACAGGTGTTATACAGATATTTCCTCTGAGTTGAAGCATCCTTCCCAGTGGGAGGAAAGAGGCTTATAAGACGTAGGAAGTAAATTAAACATACAAGACCTAGGAACTTAATTAAGGGTACAAGGTTCAGAAACACCAGAAAGTTATAACTTTTCCTCCTCACCATGGTTATAATCAGGAGCAATCTAATCAGTCTTCAAACTGCCTGACACTTAAGCTTCACAGATATAGATTCTGTGAGTTTATACTCATGATAGGGTAACCTTCTGGGATGTAGGAGCCCTTAGGACACTCATGACCCTCTAAGAAGCACCTGAGCTATATCCCTCTAAGTGACTCTAATAAGCTAGCTGGTTTCCTAGTTCGACACAAATAGAATCCTTTCTCCTGTGTCCCATCAGGAGTCTTAGACATTTGTGGTTTTATTTTTCTCTATATAGAAAAAAAAGCACACAACAGTAGGTCAAAGATGAAATGACTATAAAGAAAATAGAAGTTGAAGATAATGACAAGCTTTGTAGCTTGAATATGTAGATGGACAGAAGTGACAGGTGTGCATGTAAAGCATAGAACATGAGAACTTGGTAGGTTTGAGCTCTGAAATCAACAGAAAGATACACTATAAGAGAGTTCAGACTCTCAAAAACAATTTCAAGTAGGTAGTTGGATGTGTAAGTGTAGAAGTAAAAGATAATCTGACCGTTAAAATACATAAGATATATAAACTGGTGCCCTGGTCTTATCTATAGCAATTAAGTGTATGGTGATAGGCGTTGATGATATAGCTAAGCAGATGAGATTCACTTAACATGTAAAGGATTTAATCTTCACTATCACAGAAAGAAACACAGCGAAGAAGGAAGAAAGGGAGAGAGGGAAGGAGGGAGGGAGGGAAGGAGGGAGGGAGAGAGGGAGGGAGGGAGGGA
>JADRCD010160637.1:0-27339 GCA_019843815.1 Montemys delectorum
TGACTTTATGATTTTGTTTTATGAAATTTGGGACCTCAGAATTTGGTTTATAAATATGGACAATTGGTGGTTTTTCTTGGTGAGTTGTTCTCTTTGGTTTTTTCCTTATTTCTTCTGAATAGTTGTGGGTCAAAGTCTACTTTATCAGCTACAAAAATAGCCATACCATATTATTTTCAGTTTCTGTTTCCATGGTAAGATTGATTTCTTCCCTTTAACTCTTTGATATATATACATATATATGTATATGTATATACATATATATACACACATGTATGTATATATATATACATATATATATTTGCTGGTGAGGTGTATTTCTGGAAGACAACAGATAATCAAACTGGATTTTTGAAATACAGTCAGCTACTTTGATCTTTCAAGTACCAAACAGAGTCTATTTGCATTTAGTTATTTTTGACAGGAGTTTTCTATTTCGTATGGTTTGGTCTATTGTGGTTGGTTGAATAGTTGATCTTTGGTTCTTTTATTTTTCTCTTTCTTCCTCTTGGATTTATTTTACTTTAGTAGTCCTCGCTTGGATTTATGTTTCCCACTATGTCTGAGGAGAGGAGCGAACTCTTCAGACATGAGGAATAGATGGAGTGATTTGACAGCAATCTTATTATCCCTTCCTCCCTGTGAGTACAACAATAGGCTGCGGCTGCACTGTGTAGCTAGCTATAGGTGATGAATTCCTTCTGTCCTCTCATAAAACACATTCTTTCCTGTATTCTATGGATGAGCTTGTCACTTCTCCTCTGCTGTGCACAGTGTTCCTTTATTCCCTATAGTGTTGATATGGTTGTAACTAATTGCCAGAGTTTGCCCTTGTCTTGAAATGACATTTCTCCATCCACTTTTAAAGATAACCTTGCTGGTATAACGATTATGGCTGGGAGTTGCCTAGCTCATGGCTTTAAATATATTACTTCATGCTTTCCCATCATCTATGGGAGTTAGATAACATCTGGTGTTGTTCTTATGTGCTTACTTTTTAATGTGAGTTATCCACACACTCCCCAACTCACAGATTTTAATTTTAATGTTTCTTTGTTTTAGATTTTCAACACCTTACTCTGATCTACTGTGATGTTATTCTCTGGTCATCTCTATTTGGGATTCTCAATTCCTCTTATGTTGGATGTGTCTTTGTCTAGGTTTGAAACCTTTCTTCTATACTTTCATTGAATTAGCATGTCTGTTTCTGCCATTAGTTGATATTCCAGCTCCTTCTACCATGTAGATTCTTAGGTTTTAGCTGCTGAGTACATCCCAGAATTATGTTGGTTGTACTCATTATTTTATATGTGTCAGAATGCTTTGTTGTCTCACCTTTACGTCCTCCCTGTCCTAAATGCCACTCTTCTGCTTAGCCTTATCTGTTGATCATGATTCCTGTTGCGATTTTATTTGATTGGTTGACTTCCATTCTCAACACTTCTGTCTAGGTCTTTTTCAGATACAGATTTTCTTAATGAAACTCTTTCTATGTGCTCTTACATTTCTTCTCCAAATTGCTGTTAAATTGCTTTTCTTTTTTATCTAGGTTCTAAACTAGTCTCTACTTTATTTATCTGTTTGAATCCTCTGTTAGATATTTTTTTGAGGTAAATAATTTTTTTATTTTAAAGGAGCTCTTACATTCAGGCCTGGAGACAATTAGGACATAGCTAGCAAAACCTACTTATACTTCAGCAGCCACTTATCCCAAGAAAATCCAACAAGTTGAAGAATGTTTGATGACAGAACATATGTCCAGGACACACAAATCCTTAGCACTTCAAATCAACCTAAAAAGAAAACAAACCGAAACCAAACAAACAAAACCCCACAAATCACCTGACAACTTGTTTTGCCACTGGAGATAAATTACTAAGGCTGTTCGGTAAGGTAATATTTTACTGTCTATACTAGCAGTCCTGGTTTCTGGTTTTTTAGTTAACATGTAAAGACTTTCAGTTAATACTTACATAATAACTTCTCTTCAATTACAAAGGTTAGGGGTAAGAATATATTTTCTGGACTTTTTCTTTACTGTGATTATAGCTAAGCAACTTCCCCAGCATGAGCAAGGCCCTGGATGGATACCCAGTACCAAGATAATAGGATGGGAGAAGCAAAACTGCGTGCAGTCATAGGTATACTATACCAATTAGCTCAATAGATTTTTTTTTAAGAGTAAGAAGACTCTGAACTATTTTTTCTAGTATCTCAGCTCATTACCTTCAGTTTCTTCTGTTACATTATGAGCTTGGGGTGTCATGCTGGCTTTTCTTTCTCATGATATTTGTTGGGTTTTTTTTTTTTTTTTTTTTTTTTTTTTTTTTCAACTCTGGGGGGAGTAATGTGTCCTCTCATTCTTTCCTGTTCTCTCTCTCTCTCTCTCTCTCTCTCTCTCTCTCTCTCTCTCTCTCTCTCTCTGGCTTGTTTTATTTTATGAATCTTCATGGGAAATTGTCTTAATGTTATATTTTAGTTCCCCAGTAACGTTAAAGGGGCAGCCAACTGCCATAACAAATATGATTTGACAGATGCTCTGGTTTCAATTTGCAGTAGAAAACGCTTCAGTACTCCACTCATGTCACCAGTAAGGTTAGAGACAGTGGCAGTGAAGTATTGATTGGAGGAAAAATGTAGCTTATAATTTGTTTGTTTGTTTGTTTGTTTTCTGGTCTAAGGGCACTACAGTAAAATGAGAATGGAATGGGTGAGAGAAATGTGAATAAAGATGTAGCAATATAAGAAATAATGAAAAGTACTATTGAGTCAATACAAATGAAGGATAAGAGCCTGATAAATAAAATGATGCAGCTGTCGCTGTGACTCGGAGTTTCCTGCCCCCATAGCTGTCTTCTCTAGTACTTGTTGCACATGGCAGGAAAACCATTCTGCTTGGTAATGCAAACAAGTCAGTCTGTCCTTCCTGCTGAAGGAAGGGCTCCATTTCCTCCTAGAGCCCCCCAGTCTGAGCAGTCTGAGACACTGGGCCTGACAGTTCCAATTTCCTCTCCAGTGTTTTAGAGACTGGGCTATCTACATGGGGCTTTCTGTTACTGGGGCTCTGCTGCAGTGTGGAAGGCCCATCCACTTGTACTGCATTATGTGGCTGGATGTGCTCATCCTCTCTGCTAAATTTACTCATCCCTCTCAGGGAGACTACCCTGAACACTCCTCATGTCTCCTGTGTTGTTCACACAGGCAGTAATGTGGGTAGCTCTTCCTCAGACTTCATTCCAAGGTGCTGGAGGAAAATCTCAGCTCCAGGTCCCCACTTCACATACCATATTTGTCTGCACAGCCTGCTCTGCCTCCTCTCCACCCACAATGTATCCATCCCTGGCCAAGTCTCCACAGCTGGTTACCTCTCTCTAGATTGCTCTTCTTGCTTCTGTGTGTTTCTCTTTGGTGATCTCCTTGAGAGCTCTTTCTTCTCTTTTCAGGTCTTTCTCTCATGCAAACAGAGAACCTCTCTTTATCCTGAGTTCTATCACATCAAGTCACACAGAGCTGGTGACTTCTGGTCTGCCATCTTACTCGGAAGTCCCCGGATGTTGTCTTTAAAGAAACAAAATCCATCAAAGAAATTATGGCAATGTGAATAGAAAGTAATTTGATAGAGCCTTACTTTGTGCCTTAAACAGGTGGTGAGAAGCTCAGAGACCCAGCTTAAGGGGTTGACAGTGACTACTTCCTCACATCATCTTTCTAGGATGGCCTGTGAACCCAGTTTAAGATGTCATCACATCTCTGATATCCCACAGCTAATCACCAGAGCATTTCACAGCATTTATGTGTGACAAGAAAACTTAGCAGGAAGGACATCCGTGAACTGAAGCGTCTATGAATTCATTCCCAGAAGAGTGTTGCTTTCATCCAAGTCTCTTTGCATGTAGATGACAGCTCAGATGCTGGATTGCTCAACATCGAAGACCCTGAGTTAGCCTCAGTGTGCTTGGGTTGTCAAGGACAAAATAAGGTTATATTTTCCAATAAAATGGACTCTGTGTCAATTTTGAAGAAGGGGGAGGAGGAAGAGGAAGGGAATAAAAATAAGAAAAAGAGGAAGATGAGAAAGAAGGATGACAGAGAGAGAGGAGATGAAGAAGAGTAGAAAGAGGAGGAGCACTGTAGCTGCCTTCTTCCCAGAACCTGGGCAAGCCTGACTTGGTGGCTACAGCTGTTTGAGCCATATGCTCCTTTTTCTCCCTTACTTTGTAATATTATACACCTTCTATCCACACTTTTGAGACAGAATCTGCTGCCCACTGACACAGGTACCTGTCCTCTGAGCTCATCTGCATTACCATACATCTTTAAATCCAGAGACACATACAAAGCCATGTGGATGTCCACATAGATAGACTTTGCCCCAGATAAAGTCCCACAAATTTCTGATGTCAAAGAGAGCTCAGAGCTCTCCCTGAAATTCCTTCTGGTCTCTGAGTAGACTCAGATGTTCTGTTTGATTTCCATCCTTGAGAGGGGTAGCAGTAACACCTGCCCTCCTCCTCTCTCCAGCCAAGAACAGCACACCAGCTCTTAGCTCCCAGCTCATTCCACAAAGACAATTTTCCTCAGCCTGGCGGGAACTAGCTTCCTTGTCTCTGAGTACCCAAACCTTTTCCTCCTGTGACACTCTCCATCCCAGACGCCCCACAGCCTGGTCCTCACCACTCTCAGCCCAGTACTGACCATTGTCTCACCTCATCACCTCATGTATGCCAGGAAGACCCACCCAGCATATCAGGAAGGTGTTCACCCAAAGGTACATTCTGAATCACATTCCAACGGATGGCACTCCCTGCCATGGCAATGTTTTCAGCCAAGCCACTGTAAAAATTTTTGTCAGTGTTAGACCAAGAGCATTATTTGGTTCTTAGTATAGGAGCAAAGGTGTTAGGGAAGCTCATGACTTGTACTCCTGGTTCCAGAAAAACACCCATCTTTGGTGTTTCTGAAAGGGTTGGGAAGAGAGAGAAATTAAAAGATGGACCAAGGTGGTGAGTTCAGATGTCCTTCGAGAAATGGTGATATAGTCCGATGGAACTGTAAACACCTGCCATCTACAAGGTTAACAGGACAAACAAAGGTGGGGTCTCTAGTCGCAGTGAAAGAACTTTTATTTAAAAATCATTTTATTATTTTATGTGTATAAGTGTTTTGCCTACATGTGTGCATGTATGTCACACACATGCCTGGTACCCACTGAAGTCAGTAGATACCGATGGTTGTGAGCCACCATGTGGTTGCTGGGACTCAAACCTGAGTTCTCTATGACAGTAACAGGTGCTCTTAACTGCTGAGCCAACTTTCTAGGCCTAGAGAAGGCAGGAGTCTAAGTCACAGCCACAGCTGTTCTAACAACACTTACTAAGGGTCCACCTGTGCCAGGCTTGCTGTCTTCTGTACCCATGGCTGTTCCTTGCATATCCTGGAGATACAGACTAGCATTACCCATACCTTCCACATAAAAACAAAACATAGGTTCGGAGTGCGTGGGTGCTTGCTCTTGGGCACACACAGCCAGTCTTAGGTACGGCTAGAAGCTGTGCCAGGCACTGCACTGCACTAGTGCCCTTCCTGGGGTGGGGGTGGGGGGGTTCTCCTGTTAGTTACCATGGCATTGAGGACCAGGCTCTGAGGAACAGATCATTATTTTTGACCTGGGATCTCTAAGGGCCTCAGAGGTTAGGTGCTCTGCTCTTTTAATTACTCATTCAGCTGACAAAAGTCACCTTCATTAATCAGGCTCTTGAAGGAAAGAGGGAGGCAGAAATAGGACCTCTGCTGTGCCTTTACAATGTAGTCGATGAACCTTCCAGAATTCCTCCTGTTTCTTCTATTTCTTCCTTCCCTCCTGCTCCACCTGCCCAAGGTGCCACTTCTCCTCACTCACCCCTGCAGCTGAGAACTTCCCCTGGCATGCAGCCTGGCCCAATTACTTAGTTGGGGCTTGGCTTCTGCATTTTCACATTCTTGCCTATAATGGAGTGAGTTCCTTGGCAGCATTCAGACTCAGTAAAGTATAGCTGGATGTTCTTTCCAACCTCCTTCTTTCTTCCCCACACCAATCCCAATCTCTTGGACTAAAGACTTGGTCCTCTACTGCTGCGGAGCTGAGAAGCCCAAGTAGCCACAGACACATGTAAGTAGTCTTCCTACCATTACCTCATTCCCACCAAATAGGTCTTCATCCAAAAGGAAGACATGAACTCTCAGACCCACTTTGGGAACTCTCCAAGAGGTTAAGATGGACCTGAGACACAAAAGGAAACTGAGGAAAAGTTGGAGCTACTTCTGGGTGTGCCCAAATATGAATATAGTCATCTTAATAATAACATTGGGTTGTTCCTCATCCAATACAAGAATGATATTCACCAAAGCTATCCACCCATTCCTGGCTTCCAAGTTCCCATCCCCTTCATTCCTCTAGAACCCATGCTTCTGGAATGGCTTCCAACACCTACCCAGAAGGGCACCCCCCATAACCTCAGAATAGTTTGGGAATTAGTCAAAGACCTTCTCTGGCAAGTGTACAGCCAAGATATGAGCAAACAATGGCCATGATTTTCATTTCCACAAAGCAGTGAGGGCACAAAGGTGACAAGAGAGACCAACGAAGATCACTGAGCAGCAGCTGAGATGCACCATTCCTGAAAGCCACTATGGTGGCTGTGATCATCCCAGCGATCCCACCCACCCACTTCCAACATCATGAAGCTCATAATGCTCAGGTTGGCTCATCCCCATGACTCTGCTTGTAGCCAAAAAATAAAGTCCCTGGATGACTAGACCAAGAGCAGGAAGACTAGTTGCATAAGAGCACCTCCCAGTACTTTAAAGACAGGAATAGATCAAGGAGCCCTCTAAAGAGCAAGACTTGGGCCCACCATGACCTTGGAGCACCTGTGAGTTTTTCTTGCCCATTTACCCCACACAAAGCAATATCTTTTCCAACTACACCCTTCAAGCCACCCCACCAAATCCTGGAATCAGACACCAAACCCCTTCCTTGTATCACTAAGAGAAGTGGCCTGCTGCACCTCAGCCCCTCCTGACACCATAGTCTCTTTGTCCCATGCCTGCATCTCTTTGAAGCCTTGGTTCACATTTTCTTACCCTGTGTGAACCCAGCTGCCTGTGAGGCCTCATCACTCTCTTCCATCCTTCCCTGGTGACTGCTCCCTACTCAAACCCAAGCAACGTAGGTGACTTCTAAGCTGTCAGGGAAAAAACGCTCCTTCTTAGAAATATGATAAACATATTCACACTTTGTTTCTGACCATGAAAAATAGGAAGCCACTGTAGGTCCATCTGGAGGGACTGCTCTGCAGAAGATGAAGGATCCACCCCATGCACTGCAATAGTACGTGGCAAGTGAAAGGAATGGTGGGTGTGTTTTTATGATTACATTGACCATCCTTGGTGGGAAGGACCAGTGGATCTTAAATTAGTGTTGTAGTGCTCGTTTGTTAACAAAACATACATCTGTGAAGTAACTTATCATCTTTTTATGTTCTCTGAATGTCCCCATCTCTTGCTTCAACAGCAGAAGCTCTGTGATTAGCTTTTATCAGTTCTTGGTTAGGGGTCTCATCAGAGAAGAAAGATGTGGCACTAGTATTCAGGAAAGATTTCCTTCTGGGTTTCCCACATAAGCTCTCTCTCAGGTTCCATATGAAGGCATACTGTGTGTGGTTCACAGGCATCGTGATCCCTCCCCTGAAGCTTGGAAGCTTATTAACCCAGAGGATGTTTTGTGTTGCCTAATGGTATCTTATATAGCATCCCTCTAATAAGGGGGTGGAACCAGCAACAGTGGATGATGCAGCCACAATGATAGAGGTGGCTGTGCCTCACTAGGACAGGGCTAAGAAAGACAGGACAGTCCAGGATAACGTAATTGCAAGAGCTGTGGAGCCCCAAGTTGATTAGGAGGATAGTTCAATGCACAGCAAAATCCAGACAATAGAGGGACATATGCCTGGAGCCTCGTGAAGAAAGAAGGCCTTAGTGACACCCCAGCCACCAGTTATCAGCTCTGGTGAGTGTCTATGGAGCCTCTTTACTGTGAGACAGGGTGGAGGGAGGAGGAGGAAATAAATAAAAGGCTCTATGGCCTTCTGACAAAGACGTGGTCTATGGGGCACAGCATGGCACTTGTCACAGATGCACTCAGTAACTACTGAGGGAATGAACTGTTCTTTGCTTCCCAATGAGAACAGCCCCACTCAGAAAGTCTGGTGCTCTTTGATCTGTAATCACGAGGAGTGGTGAGTACGTAGCTGAACATCATCCCTGCAGTACCACCTCCACTCCGTCCAGCCTCATGCTTTTCTCAATGCCCCTTTCTTACCGTGGCTCGCGCCACAGACTTCCGTGCTGTCCATGTCCACGCGGTCATCTGCTTATGTCCTCCCCTTACCTACTGCTCTCCATTCAACTCTACTGGGGTTTTAAAACCTGCCACCAGCTGTGTTTTTTGAACACATACCTCAGGGACTTCCAGGTCTCTGGGGGGAGACCACTGTACAAGCACCTCAGAATATAGATCATTAAAATTGTGTACATGATGATAGGTCACCAGGGAGCCCAAATGCTACTATAATTTGGATTGAACTCTGAAATGGATCATGCAGGGTGCAGGAGGAGGAAGACAGGTTAGTACATCTCCAGAATGTATTTTTTTTTTAATTTATCTAACTGGCAGCATTTCTTTCTTCTTTATGGGGCTTGTGAGTTAGGACACAAAATCTCCTTCCCACCTCTGGGACCACCCCAGAAGAGGGAGGCAATTAAATGCCTATGCCCATGAGTCTTCCAAAGGCAGGTGTGTTGGGAGCCAGAAGAAAAACTAATTCCCCCCCACCTTTCTTGTTGTGACTAGTATTTTAGTGAGGTTCCCTAGCACATTTTGGAGTCTATGCTGAATAGACACATAGACACATAGAGTGAGAAACTGTTCACCTATTTCCTGTCTTTGGAGTAAACTAGCAAACATAGAGAGATGCTTATTTATAAATACAAAACTTCCCCAAATCCAACCTAATGCAGCTCTTCTCAACTTCCTAATCATGATGCTGGGTCTGTCTGAGAAAGAAGTGACCTGCCCCAAATCACATAGCAGTTGGACAGCACAGTCTCCCTTATGGTTTGGTTAAGCACTTTCTACTGTACACTTCGAAATGCTTGACACCTCCTGAAGGGCTTTCCTCTTGTTTTCCTGCTTTCTACTGTCACAAGTTTGGTGACACACAAAAGCCACCTCTTTCCACCCCTGACTTTGCCACCATTTTCTCAAGTGTGCCAAAGCTGCTCACTTGAAAGCATTGGCTAAAGATAATCCCATATAATTTTTAATTACAGATCATCATTTAAGATGTATAATTTTGTAAGTCTAACAGTGATTAACTACATTAGGGATTTTGGTGACACACGTCACAATTAAGTGTTTTTGGTGTTGAGCCAATTAAGGGTTAACAGGCAGCAAATACCATCTTTGCACATTTTTGCTTAATGAATTCTTAGTGGGAAAGTATTCTCATTAGGTTAATTTGTCAACACAATCAAGTTACATCACCAGGCTTTTTCTCTGCGCTCACAAATGTGGCTGCCTTTGTACGTTGGTGCGCACTTTTGCATCTGATAGCTGCTGCTGAAACCCAACACTGTTCCACAAAGAAGGATACAGCAGGGAGACCTTCAGGCCTTGGTGATAGTTTGCATCTTTTCGACATAGCCATGTTTGTGTCGTTTTACAGAGCTCTCTGGGGCTTTCTGTCTGTATTTCCTTAGTACGTTGTCATGCCAGAGAGTAAAACACGCATCTGTGTACTGGCAGAGGGAGGGCCACAGCCCCTAGGATGGGCTTGATGGCCGCAGGGAAAACTCTGCTCCCCAACCACTCAGCCAGAGAGGGAGGGCAGCTTATTTCTCTGTGAACTTGAAAAACACGAAGCTTCCCTCCTTCCTTCTCATCCGTCTGACTATGGCCCTGGCAGAGGAGCAAATATCCTGTCTACACACTAATTGGTCTATTTAGTGAAGGAATAAAGAGCAAGTCTCATTGTCAAGCCTCTTTCAAAAAGAAAAAATATTCTCCACTCAGATCTGAGGGACCATGTTGCTCAGTCTTAGCTGCTTCCAAGGCAAGTACTTAGATTGTTTTCAAAGGGAGTGCCAACCACCTCCATGCCCAGTGGGAACTATGTAGCAAAGCCACCTGTGCACAAAACTTTGCATACACTGGGAAAATTCTGGAAGTAAGTGCTGGGAAGAGGACTTAGCGAGTGACGCACTTGATGCTCAAGAACGAGGATCTAAGTTCAAATCCCCAGAACTCACATAAAGGAGATACAGTAACCAACATCTGTAATTCCTATGATGAGATAGGAGCTGCAGACAGGAGTTCTGGAAGCTTGGAAGCCAGTGAGCCTGGAAATATCAAGAGACTCTATCTCAAATGAGCTAGAGATCAAGGACCTGAGATTGCTCTCTGCCCTCTACATATACACGAGGACATGCACACAGCTGTGTGTGTGCTCACATGTGTGCACATGCTTAGTTAAAGCTACTCTTGCTGGGATGAAACACCTGGCGGGAGAAAGGGCTTACGTTGCTTCCATTTCCATAACATTACTCATCACTGAAGTCAAGAAAGGAATTCAAAGAGCAAGAACCTGGAGGCAGGAGCTGATACAGAGGCCGTAAAAGGGTGCTGCTTGCTGACTTGATCCCTATGGCTTGCTCAGGACCCAGGACCACCAAGCCCATGGATAGATAGCACTACCATCAATGGATTGAGTTCTCTCCTATCAATCAGTAATTAAGAAAATGCCCTTCAAGGCTTGCCTACAGCTTGATCTTGCTCTTTAAGTACGTTTTAACTGAGCCCCGCCCCCCCCCATGGCTTTATCTTGTGTCAAGTTGACATAAAACTAGCTAGCACGTGATCTGATCTGGGCTTGCATTTGGTTTTCATTTAACTAAGTAGCCTTCTCCAAAGGTCATAAGCTCACCACACGCCTGCAAAGTACAGGAAGTTGGAAAACAGCATCTGAGAGATTCACGCTCCCCTCATTCCACACAAATGGAGTCAGCACTCTCCAGATGCACAGCTCCTTGCTAGGGATCAGGGTAGGAGATGAACCAGCTAGTCCCTGCTCCCAAACATCTCTGTGTTATCCAAGGGCTCCCCTAACCCCAGAAAGAATTTCCAAAAACGTAGGGAAACACTAAGCAGTGGGGAGCCTCCCTCAGAGAAATGGTGGGCTATCAACACAAGGATGGCCAGGAATGCATTTCTAGGAGAGAAGACCTAAGGTGGAAACTGAAAAACCAAACTGCTGGGCCAAGTGTAACAGATGTGGCATGCTGTCCTCTGTTAAGATGTAGCTAGTGACAGCTCCAGCTACCACTGTGACTTTGTGGTTGCTGAACCATCATGTTGTTGGTAGTTGGGACTGTGAAAAGGCCATGAACTCCAGAGCTATGGATGAGAGGTGACAATCAGCCTTGGGTAGGTAGTTAAATATGCCAAAGAACTGAGATGTAGAGCAGAATCTGTCTTCACCCCAGGACCTTGCTGGACCCCACGCCACACACAGATCCTGCTTTGATCCTCCCTGAGTATCTCCCTCTGCAAAGTGCAGAAAAAACATTGAGCCCTCCAACTTTCCTTTCTGGATGTGCATTGGAGGCAACACTCATATGCCTGGCCTTCCTCCCTCCAAGTGTCCCATGGCATGTAGAGGTGGCATATTCAGTGCACTGTTTAGAAAAATGTGACTGACTTCTCATGAGTTGTCAACAGTTGACAGAAGTAGCATTGATGTCCCCAGAGCTTAAATGCTGCAATGACCTTGGGGACTGCACAGGTCATGTGCCACATGTGCTACTGACTCCTTCACTTTGATGACTTGACCAATGTCTTAAATCTAATTCTACAATGCCAACAAGAACCCTGAAGCTAATGTCCCCTGTCATGGACCCCCATGTGTACAGTGCCCCTGGAAGCCAGAAGAAGATTATATCCCTAGGCCTAGAATTATAGACAGTTACAAGATGCTATGTGAGTGCTGAGTTCTTTGGGAGAGCAGTCAGTACTCTTAACTACTGAGCCATCTCTTCAGCCTCTTCAGCATTTCTTGAAAAGATGAGGTGGGATGGGGTAGGGTGGGGTAGGGTGAGATGGAGGATGGGACGGGGTGGGGTAGAGAGTGGGGAATGGGATGGGTGGGGTGTGGTGTGGAACGGGATACCATGGGATGCGGTGAGGTGAGATGGGGTGGGTGGAGTGGGGTGAGCTGGGGTGAGTTGAGGTGAGTGGAGTAGGAATGAACTAGATCAATGCAAAAGGCAAGGCAAGTGTTGTTTTGAGACATTTTATTTCAGTGTTGCATGTGTTTGCAGAGACAAGGAAAACAGCTGGTAGGTTGGCCTCTATGTTTTAGCCCAGACTGATCATCCAGCCCAACCTTGGTTCACCAGCCCTATGTTCTGATGGAGGATCACAGTCCCAGGAACAAAGGGTATCTTTATCCAGTGTTCCCAGTCTGTGTGTCTACCAGCACATAGTTGAACAGTGTTTGATGTACATGGACTACTGACTGTCCAGTTGGTTAGCCACACTCATCACTACCAGTTCCATCTCTCCTAGACTTCTCCTACTGCTTCAGACTGGCAGCCTCGCAGAGTGGCATCTCGTTGGCTGTTTTTCAGGCTGGGTTTGACTCAAGGGCAACTATTTGAACTCATGAGGCCATTCCTGTCTGTCTCTCCCAGCGTCGGCACAATACCTCTGGCACAGACTACACCCATAAGGCCACAGTTTCTACCAAGAGCATCCATCAGGGCTCCAACTGTCTGTGAGCCTTAGGGAAATTCTTTGTCATCTCATCTCTTCTACTGTAAGGTACAGTCACTGTGAGGCTGTGAGGGTCCCCACAGCTACTCTCTGTCTTCTTTAACCGTCTTGCCTAGGTGACCTTTTGGTGAAAGGTCACCTTTTCCCAAAATTCTGATTCCTGGAGAATCCTGGACACTCTTACCCTAAATGTTCATGTGCTTTGCTTGGGTGTGTGCCTATGTGAGTGCCTGTGTGCATACATGCAAATTGTGGGTGCACACACGAGTTTGGGAGTATGGGTGGATGTACGTCTTCTAAGTCATGCTGCAGAATATTCTTCTTACTGTGAGTTATAGACAAAGATGTTTAAGGGACACAGGTCACAGTGGCCATAAGCAGCAGCTTAGGTAATACAGGGGAGGATCTCTGCAACTGTGATAACAGCAGACAAACCAGGAAAGAAAATCTGCAGAGAAGACTGGGTGAGGAGTCAGAACCCAAGGGCTTCCCTAGCTTCCAATGTGCAGACAACATGTGCGCAGTGAGTGCAAAATGCCTTTGGCTCCAACCAGAACAACCTAGGAGCCATCACCTAAGGAGATTTCTCGACTGGCAAAGCACTTGCCATGCAAAGATGAAGACCTGTCCAAGCATGCATATAAAAAAATTAAATAAAAAAAAAGCCACACATACCTGTGATCCCATTAAAGGAGAGACAAAAGGATCCCTAGGTCTTACCAGCCAATCAGTCTCAGAAACTAAACTGGAGCGTGATTGAGAAGGAGTTATATGATGGTGATGTTTGGCCTCCTCATCCAGGGAGAAGCACACATGCTAGGGGACATTGGTGAGATTCTGATTTGGGAGCTGACTTATTTGCATATCGCAAGCCCACATCTAATAGCATCATATGTATTTTTAATTCATGCAAGACTGACATCTACCAGTTGCTTAAATGAACCAAATCTTCCCTTTCCCCTCCCCCTCGTCCTCAAAGGATCAGAGCAGCCACTCAAATCTTATGCTAAAACCACATTACATTGAGTGTGTCCCCTCTGACTCCACAATCATGAGTCACTTTCTTCCCCTGAATATTTTTATATCTAACTCATGATCAAGCTGCCTTGCCAAAACGATGAACACAAGCAATCTGGACACAGTCACTCCTCCAAAAGAGGAGCCTGGGGGCTGTGGATGAATCCTGAAGTTGCTGGTGAGAGTCTCTGAATCCAAGTTTCTGAGCTCACAATCAAAACTGCTTCTGGGGGTAGGGAGTCCCCTGCCAAGCCCAGCTCTACAAACCAAGAGCGGCCCAAAGCCTAGCACAATACAACAGTAGCATTGGGTCCTGGAGATGGCATCTCTATGGCCCTTCTCCAGATTCTCCAGCCACATTTATGTTAGATCTTAGCACTGTCTCACCCTGGCAGAGAGACTGTGATTAGGACAGAGAAATGCCTTTTTCTCAAGAGAGACAGCATGCACCCTAGCCAAGCACTCTGGCTGGTCCACACCTAGAACTGGCCTGGAAGCACATGGTACAATACAATACCCAGTTTGACCTCAGGGATTTGAAATCCTGGCTCTGATGCTTCTTCACTGAAGTTTTCTGATCCATCTTTTCAGCTTTCTACATGTCCATGCCCAACTTCTGTAAAACCAGGATAATAGTAGCTGCTTCAGAGGATCACAGTGAGAAATCAGTGAAGCCTGTGTGAAAAGGACTTATACCTGAAAGGTACTCCATAAGTGTTTGCGATGATGTAGCTGAACATGCACACACTGGAGGGATTGGCCACCCACTGAGTTCCAATGCTGCCACCAAGGATCCCTAGGGACAGGTCAACTGACTTTATCTTGCTGGGCCTCCATTTTCTCAGTTCCCAGTATGGTGGTGCACGGATGTGATTCCAGGTCTGGTGAGGCACAGACATGCAGGTCCTCAGACTCATGTAGCCTAGCTTACTTGGTGAATTCCAGACCAGTGGGAGACCCTATCTCAAAAACATAAAACAAAGGGCTGACAACCACCTAAAGAAAGACACTTGAGACCTATATACACACACCTCACACAGGTACAAGCATGCGAGTACACAGATGCACACACAAAGAAGTTTTATCCACTCCTCCACATCCCAGCTTCTAGAAGAAGAATGCTTTTCACCCTCAAATTTTCTTTCTTGTGTATCCAAACATCTGTAGGTATACGTTTGGTTTCTCTTCTGTGAAACATGAGAGGAAGATAGATCCTTCTTGACCTTCTGTTCCTCAGTATTTCAAAGTCAGTTTTCTCAAAGCAAGGAAATCCTTTCTATAACCACAGTGCAATAACGCCTTCAAACTTCATGTACATTGCTTTGTGTATCAGAATTTCTTTCTCTCACACTGTGATATCACACACAGGCACACGCACACACATGCACACGTGAACATGCATGTGTGTACTCACATGAACATGCACATACACATGTGCACACACACACATACACACCACACTTTTCTTTAACATAATATATTTTCTTTATCCATTCATTAGACATTTGGGTAATTTTACCTGTTGCCTCATGTGCTTAACACTGTTGTAAACATGAGGGCATGCATTTCTGCTCAAGCCTCTACTCCAGGTTTGTTTCAGGAGGGAAGGGGAATGCTTACCCAGAAATGAATTGCTCTGTCCAACGGCCACCTTATACTTAATTTTTCAAAGAAGTACCATTCCAAGAATCGGGTTGGTTTTAACACAGCAGTGACTAAAATACTCACTTGTCACACCCGACATTACTCTCAGCGCTATTTCAGAACTATGCAATGGATAAAAATAATGAACTTAAGCTCTGCTCACAGGGGAACTATTGACACCACCAGTCTGCCCACAAGGCATCTATGTAGGGTGGTAGAACCTGGACTCTTAGAACCACCCAGCAATTACTTCTACCAGGCAGGAAAGGATCCTTCCCCTAAATCAGACTCAGGCAGAAGTGTTTCCCAAGTCTGTAGACCTGGACAAAGGAAAGCACAGATCCACACAAATAAATACAAATGGTTGTTCTGCCCCTTCATCTAATTATCATCCAGTGTCTCCATGCCCCCTGGGGACTGGAAACTTGTTTGTTAGAGCTGTCTGTTATTACTCTTTGAGCAGTTAGGAGAATCATTTGCATCGTTCATTAACAAGTATCACCTTATGGATTTCTAAGCGGTGGTTCTTTTTTAGCTAATGAGCCCCGATAGTGTAATACTTTGTGTATTTTATAGAAAGACAATTAAGCATTGGCTTTCTTTTATCATTGGCCTTAAAATAAAAATCATTTAAAATAAAAAAGGGAGGCTGAGGGACTGGCATCCAGAGCATGTCTGTGGTTAGAATTAAGAAGCAAACCGTTTTCCATTCAACCCTGTTTTGTACACACCCAACTGACTTGAGGGTCTCTCTGGACTCCTTGTTGATGTTCCAGTGGCACGGGTCACAAAGATTTTGAGTGAGACATGTTTATGTAACACAGAGAAGTAGAAAAGTTAATTTCTCTGAGTTCTGTATGCAAGGGCAGGCCTAGGGGATGCAAGTAGGTGTTGCATGGCTTACTGTGCAGAGATTCACATCCTTCCTTAGAATCCAGAAAATTCTGCAAGGTGTATGTCCCTACTGGGTAGACGAGAGGCTGAGACCTGCAGAGGTTGCCACTTACTCGGGCATGCTTTTCCTAGTATTTTAGACATAGGTCTACATGATCCCCAAAACCTGATCCTTCCCTGACTGTATGTCAAGGATAGAGACTAAACTCCATATGCCACCAACTCTTCTGCTAGTCTGAAATGCCCACAGTTTCCCTCCATGTTGACTGACACCCCCACACACAATCCATTATCCCCGTGTACTGGGCTCACACTTGGGCCAAAGAACCTCATGTGCTTCCTCTGCCCATGACCTCATTAAACAATCACAAAAGAGTCAGTGACTGACTGCAGCTGCCAGACAGAAAAACTTTGCCACCCTGTGAGTGACGGTGAGATAATTCCAGACTCCACCCTATGCCTCACAAACACAGGACTTTATCAATAATAGGTTTAGCCATAAGCTACCCCACCACCCACCAGACTTCAGATCTGCTGAGCACAGCCAGTCTTAATACCGCAGAATGTCAGGCATGTAGGAGCAGCTTGCCCTGAGCGTGATCCAGGGTCACCTATAAGCCACCGTGTGTCCCTGGGAACTGGAGACTCGCCAGGGTCCATCGTTCCCCTTTGTAGACAACACCATCCCCTCCTTCTTGGTTGTCTTGCAGGTGCTTCCCCAAGAAGGACATTGTCCCCAGGGATGGTCTCAGTTACAGTTACCATAATGACTCTCTAAGGGCTGTGGTCAGACTTTTTTAAAAAGTTTTTTTTTATTGTTTATGTATGTGTACCTGAGTGTATAAATGTGTACTATTTGTATTCAGGTGTCTGCAGAGGTCAGAAGAGGGAATTGTGTCTCCTGGAACTGGAGTTATGGGTAGTTGTAAGTTGTCATGTGGGCACTGGCCCTCTGTAAGAGCACAAGTGCCTTAACCACTGAGATACCTCTCCATCCCTGTGGCCAGACTTCTAAAACTACAGATCCCCTACGGAAAGGACACTCTTATCATGATGGCCAGGAGGAAGAGCCTTCGAAGGCTTTGTGTAAAACCCTACTTGGGCAACTCTGATGGTCCTAGCTAAATATCTATGATACATGTATAAATGTATGATGTATTATATTCATATGTGTAAGTTTTCTTCCATACAGAAGAATACCGTGCAGCTGTAATGAAACATGTGAGTCAGCTCTCTTTGAAGAGAAATGGAAATGTTACCAGGTGTGATAGTGTATGGCTTTAATCCCATCATTCAGGAGGCAGAGACAGGCGTGTCTCCGAAGTTCAAAGTTATCCTGGTCTACATAGTGAGTTCCAGGGATGCAAAGCTACATAATGGAGACCCTGTCTCACATGAATGAAAGAAAGAAAAGGTCAGAAGGAGGGAGAGGGGTAGAGGAAGAGGGAGGGGAGGGAGAAGGCAGAAGAGGTGGAAGAAGAGAAAAAGGGAAGGAGAAGATAGAGGGGGAGGAAGAGGGAGAGAGAGGGAGTAAGAAGGGCAGAAGAAGAGGGAGAGGGAGAAGGAGGGCAGAGGGAGAAACGGAAATGGATGGAAATGGACCCAAGCTGAAGATCCTGGGAAAGGTTGGAAAGAATCTAAGAGCCAGAGGAAAGGGTGTATGAAATCCCACATTCTGGACATGACAAAGCTACCTCACTCACTCATGAACTTGCAGCATGAGTCAAGCTGACAGGATCAGTCACTACCCCAACAGAAAGCACTAATTAGTAATTAGTAATTGCTAATGTAAATATAATCAGTATGTTATAAAAGTAAAACAGGAGAGAGGGCAACAAGTTGGGAGTGCCTTGGGGAGAGGGAGAGGGAAAGTTGGAGGTAGATATGACCAAGATATTTTATCAACTTGAGTGAAATTGTTGATGAATAAATAAAAATATTTTAAATAAATAAATACTTCTTTTAAAGTATTCAACTTTTTTATTTTTCTCTCATATATTATATTCTCTCCTCTTCTCCTAGTCCCTCCCCCTCCACCTTCCTTCTCCCCCAGACTCATTCCTCTTTCTTCCCGTCCGAAGAGGGCAGTCTTCCCAGGGAAGTCAATCAAACTTGGTATATCTAGTTACAATAAGACTAGGCACCTCCCCTCATATTAAGGCTGGACAAGGCAACCCAATAGGAGGGAAAGGGTCCTAAGAACAGGCAAAAAAAGAAGTCAGAGACAGTTCCTGAACCACTTTTGGGAGTACCACAAGAAGAGCAAGCTGTAACATATGTGCAGGGCCTAGATCAAATCTTTGCAGGCTCCCTGGTTGTCAGTTTAGTCTCTATGAGCCCCTGTGAGCCCTGGTTAGTTAATTCTGTGTGCTTACCCGTAAGCGAACTTTAGCTATAAAGTAAAGGGTAACAATGCTAAATCCACAGATCCAGAGAGGCTAAGCAACAAGGAGGGCTCAAGGAAGGGGAAATAGAATAAACATCAAAGGTAGACTGAGAGCGAGGGAGGATGGGAACAGGAGGGATCATCAAGTGGGGGAGGGATGGAGGGAGAGACTGGGATTGGGAACATTTCAGGGGCAAGGTAGAAACTTTAGTGTGATAGAGATTCCATGGAATCTTCAAGAGTGACCCTAGCTAAGGCTCCTAGCAGTGGGGGATACAAAGTATTCTGCTTTTTAAAAAGAGAAAGGAAATATCCCCAAGCTGCATTCTAAGTTGAAAATTTATATTATAACTAATCTCTTGTCATAACACCAGAGAAAATAAGAATCCATGATGACATTTGCTTGTATGTCCTAATTCCTGATGTAACCCACTTGGACATTTGCTTGCTTATATGGGGATTACTGAGATATCTCTAAGAAAGCACAGTAGCACTTTTCTACCAGTGCCTTTGCAGTAGAGAGGTCTGGTTAGCTGAGGTTAAAAAAAAAAAAAAAAAAAGTTTCATTGGAGCTTAGCCTAAAGGTGCAGGCCTGTAGTCCCAGGCACTTGGAAAGCTGAGGCAGAAAAATCTCAAGTTTAAAGCTAATCTTAGCTGCAGAGTGCAGGGACAGCCCGAGTAACTTAGTGAGATTCTATCACCAAAAATAAATTAAAAAGTGGAAGCTAAGGCCTTAGTCTAATAGTAGAATGCTTGCCCAGCATATACAAAGCCCAAAGTCATATCCCCAGCATATTCACTCCACCCACCCCCCAAAATTATTAACTATAGCTTGGAATTTGAACTACATAGAGGCATTAGCTATTCAAAGGCATTATATTGCTAAATACAAAAACATTCAGGAGCCTGGCGGTGGTGGCACACACCTTTAATCCCAGCACTTGGGAGGTAGAGGCAGGCGGATTTCTGAGTTCAAGGCCAGAGTGGTCTACAGAGTGAGTTCCAGGACAACCAGGGCTACACAGAGAAACCCTGTCTCGAAAAAAAACCAAAAAAAAAAAAAAACATTCAGGAAGAGTCAAAATAGGATTCAAACCACGTCTGTCTAACTCCTCAGTTATAACCTGCCGTCTTGGGGCTCAGCGCCTGACAGCCTACATTTGAAATAGACTCCCAACAAGCAGCTCCCGATGTGGCAGCAGACAGGATAGTCCACCTGGCCAGACTGCTGATTGGAAAATTTGACCCCCAGTCTTTTGACTGCCATGTATGGGAGCAGGTGACTTTTAAGTAGGATGCAGACAGGGAGCAGCTGATGCTAGAACAGACCTTTTCAACGCGCTACCTGCCTCTGTAAGTGACATCACCTCAGTAACACAGAAGTCTTCCCCTTGCTCCAGTAGTGAATCCCTAGCATGCCCAAGTTGACAGCATGACTTTCTAGATTCTTCTTTGCTTCCAACTGATCCTTTAGAGCAGTGGTCCTAACCTTCCTAATGCTATGACCCTTTAATGCAGTTCCTCACGTTGTGGTGACACCAAAACATAAAATTATTTCCATTGCTACTTCATAACTGTACTTCTGTTACTATTAGGAATCATGGTGTAAATGTCTGTGTGAATGCAGGTCCTCTGCAAGAACAAGTGCTCTTAACTGCTGGGCTATCATGCTAGCATTTTAAATAGTTCTACTAAAATATATATTTTAAGAATTGAAGCTTGGTGTCTGGAGAGATGAGGAAGATCTCTTGCAGCTCTTGCAGAGGACCCAGTGTAATATCCCCAGCTCGCTTCATACAGCTCACAACAGCCGTGTGTAATTCCAGCTCTGGGTTACTTGTTACTCTTTTGGCCTTTGAGGGCCCCATGATCAAATGCGTACACCAACACACAAATGCACACCCACATACATCATTTAAAAATAAAATTAAAGGAATCTTTGAAATCAAAACATTGGAGTTTGAATGCAAACACTCCATGTCCTAGAAAGCTGTCTACATGGAGACAACTTAGTCTTTTGTCAAACGACATGGTGTTTAGGGCTGCACCCCTCCTTGTTAAGTATTTCCAGTTAGGATGCTTACGAGGTTTCTGAGATCTCCCTATCCTCCAAGACTCTGCCTGAACTCTGTTTGGTTAATCCCACTTGGGGATTACTTGCAAGGGTGGTTAGACGTTCCAAGGGGCCCCTAGAAAGAGAGATAAAGGGAAGGCTCACGTAGAGATGGCACCGGGTTCTGTGTTCTGTGAAGTTCACTGTCCAGAGAGCCTGTCAGCAGCCCTTAAGCAATGCTAAGTGTTCGTGAGCACTCCGTTCCATCCTGCCTCCAAACATACTTGCAGACCGCTGTTCCTTCTCATTTAAATGTCCCAAGAGAATTTCTTCTGTGAGATTCCTGAATTAGGGAACAGAGCAACTACCATGCAGAGGACCACTGGTTGCTATGTCTCCACTGTGCTTCAGGGTCAACAGAGTTGCACCAAGAAGCTGGCATCTCAGGGCTAGAGACAATTCGTAGGCAGTGAGTCTCCCACACCAATGCCCAAACACCACAAAGCTGAAATGAGGTTGCCCAACCCTGCCCTCCAGTACCTGTCTGGATCAGTGTTACAGGGTGAGTCTCTGGCCTGTAGAGATGACAGTAGCAAGGAAGTGAGCATGCCCACCTTCTGGTCTGCTTCATTTATAATTAATAAAACTGGTAACTAACCCAGAGTCAACCTTAGAAAAGACCACATTAAGGCATTTACCGAATGTCAGCAATGTAACAACCTACCACATGAAGTAACTCAGAAAAGGTTTTACAAGGGTTAGGGGTCAAATGCATAAGTTCCTCTGGGGTTGAGAGCATTAACAAGCAACCAGAAGAGCCAGAGAGATGAAGAAGCTAGAACTGTTAGGTCTGGCCAGAAACTTGAGAAAGTAAGACTGTGGTTCCCTACACATAGCAGCTCTCACCTCTGTATCAGTCAGCTATTAAAGCATAATGCTGTGTAACAAACAACCACATACCATCACATTCATTGTTCTTGTTGGAAGGTCTATGAATGAACTGGGAATTGGTTGTGTTTTAACTTCAGCTGGGGTTGTTCTTTTCCCTGTGTCTCCTGTGGTTTATAAAGAATGGACAGTAGTAACCTGAGGTACATATTTCTCGTGACAACGACATAGACACTAGAGAGAAAGATCAAGGATGTTCAACTGCACATCTGGGAAACCTCACTGGTCAAAGCCAATGATATCAGCATACTCAAAGTCAAAGAGCCTCCCTCCTGTTTGTTGTGTTTTATAAAAAGATAGAAAAGCCAGGGATCAGGCGGTGGTGGCGCACATCTTTAATCCCAGCACTTGGGAGGCAGAAGCAGGTAGATTTCTGAGTTTGAGGCCAACCTGGTCTACAGAGTGAGTTCCAGGACAGCCAAAGCTATACAGAGAAACCCTGTCTCAAAAAAACAAAAAGAAAGAAAGAAAGAAAGAAAGAAAGAAAGAAAGAAAGAAAGAAAGAAAGAAAGAAAGAAAGAAAGAAAAAGAAAGAAGAGGCAGGGATATGTTTTGTGGAGGCATGGTATGGTGTAGGGGAAGAGGGTGCCTCCGCAGGCCCACAGTGAGGCATCCCTTCCCCTTCTGAAGTACCAGCCACAGGTTGGCATAGTATAGAGTAAGGAACATGAGCACATGGAGAGAGGGGGAGGGGAATGGGAAGGGGGGGAAGAGGGTAAGAGAACAAGAGCAAGAGAACAAGAGAGAGAGGAGGGGAAAGCAAGAGAGGAGGGGGTGAGTCAAGCATACCTGGCTGTTGCCAGGTAACTGTGGGGCAGAGCCTAGACTAAATGCCAACACTGTTCATGGGGAAGCTATGGCCAGGTATAAGTGTAGAGGATTTCTAGCTAGGAGGGAGACATTCCTCTCAGTGTTGTAATCTGCCACTATAGCCCTTTCCCATCAATTCCAAGCTGGAGATTGACAAGTCGATCAGCCAGCACCTTCTGCTACAGGACCAGCCCATTCCCTGAAACTTCTCCATGCTTAGACTCCACCATAGAAATAGCCAATAAGATTTCATAGGTTTTAAATTCTGTCTTCTCACAGAGGGGAGAGTCCTAAGGCCAGAGATAGCCAAATGGGAAGACTCAGTGTTGTCTATTTAACACTTCTTGTCATTGTTGGTTACCAGGGTGCCAAGCATCTTCCACCCACAGCTGGAAGCAGAGCCACTGGCTGGTCTCCACATCTGACAGAGACTCCTGTGTATGGCACACTTTTATCATTAAACTGTCTGACAGTGAAGGCAGCAAGCTACTTTTGAGGTGACTTCCTCAGGAAACACATTGATTTCAAACACCTGGACAGAGCTGATGTCCTGATCGTCTTTTTATCTCGCTGAACACCTTTATTGATTTATTACCTCTCTTAACATGTGTAAAGAGAGGTTCTGTTTACTAACTCATGGAGTCTCCCCAGGGCTCAGGAACTGGGGATCAGGGGTGATAGAAACAAGACACTTTTCATATGGACCTGCTGAAAACCAGGCACTGCATCAAGTTTCAGAGTTGTGAGCCATGGTAGGGCATGGCTCTGGTGCTCCTAAAGCTAAGCTGATAAAAAGGTGCTAATGTTAAATTCTATGAGAGTCTCAAGGATGAGGGAGTTCCAGGGGCTGGTGGGGCAGATATAGGATGATTTGAGATGATTTGTCTGAAACTGAGAACATTGAAGAGGCTCAGTGAGGGTGGCGGGACCCAATTCAAATTCCATTCAGAATTTGGTTATAGGTATGTCCAGAACGTTCATACACCTCCCCTCACGGGCATCTCTCCCGAGTCCTCTCTTAGTCATATCTCAAGACTCCATAGATGAAGATCCATTCAGACAAACTCCACCATAACTGTCCAGAAAAGCTCTCAACTGAGAAGTATCACTTCTCAGACATTTTATTCCCAGAAAGTCCTGCTGGAGTGTGATCTTCTATTTCCACAGTGCGAACATAAAGAGAAGAGAACACTCGCATTCTAAGGGACCTACCTGCTGGTTTCTAGTCCAAAAGGCCATAGATATTGCAAGCCTTCCTTGGGGCATGAGATAGAATCTACCTACAGTTGAGCATCACTGTCATCAAGCTCTCTCCACCAGAGGGGGAGGCATCTGTCGTCTTTGGACACCTCTTCTGGAAAGCTCTCCTGGAGGCTTCTTACAGTGATTTGGGATTTGCTTCTCTGCTATTTGTGGATTATTGAATTCACCTTTAAAACAGGCGGAACCTATTCTTCCACAGGACTTCCTTTGTGTGAGAATTTGTCTCACAAAGCCCTGAACCTTCTTTTCTGTCTGTGAGATATCCCTCATCCTTTGTATCACCTACCACATGATCTGGTGTCATGTCTCTTTTCTGGGCAAGTTTCCATTTCATCTCATTGCTCCAAAACCCACGGGTAGGAGGCAGTGGTGAGTTCTCACAAGCACCCTAGGAGAGAACCCTTCCTTTTCAACAAGCACAGCATATCCTCTCTGCCTGACTCTAGATTGGCACTTCCTGCACACTGTGAACTCAGATGGGCATTTGTCCAGGCGAAGTAGGTCTGTTTCACAGATGTGGGTAAGCCACAGCCTGGGTATTCACAGGGTAGTTACATCTAGACTAATCTTGGTGCTGAATTGCACACCAAGATGGCTCTACTTCACTTTCTTCAGCTCAGTTCTGTGCTCCACCAAGTGAAGAACTGCTATGGGTCTGAAAGTTAGCTTGCCAATTTCACTTACACCCTGGGATTTTGCTTTAAAATCTCATCATGACCTGAAAGAGAATGTCTAGCTTTCCTGTGTGTTGTTCAGTGTTTAGCTTTTATCATTGTAAAGGGTAGAGAAGCCAGGTATAATGACACATACATATCATGCCTGTACTATGGAGGTAGAGACAAGACTCTCTTCCTGGCCAGCCAAGCAATATAACAAGACTTTGTCTCAAAAAGAAAAAGAAATAACAATAGGTAAGTGAGAGTTTACAATGGGCGTTTGACAGAAAATGAAATACTAATGGCCCTCAAATATGTGAACAATTTCCCAGTCTCGTGTGTAAAAAGATAAATGACAATAACTCACCAGATATATGAATATCAAAATCTCCCGAAAGTGTAAAAAACATTTACTCACATTGTTAATGAAAATATTTTGTAAATGTTCTATTAGAGCCATGTGCAAAAATCTGTCAAATTGTGAATGCAGGGATCAGGATAATGGCTCAGCAGGTAAAGGCATTTACCACCAAGCTGAATTCAAGATCCGCAACCACATGATAGAAGGAGAGAACTCTCTCCCTCTCTCTCTCTCTCTCTCTCTCTCTCTCTCTCTCTCTCTCTCTCTCACACACACACACACACACACACACACACACACACACACACAAATAAATAAATTTTATAAATGCATAGAGTAAAAGTGGACATGGCATGTGTCCCCTTTTGCACTCTTGGGAATCTCTCCTGAAAACACCTTCAAACATAGATGAAGTCAATCAAGATCCATGACCAGCACCACACCTCTGTTTCTATAAGACAAAGACTGGAAATGCTATAAATGTCTGTCAATGGTGAGATGGGTGAGTCCACCATGGAACAAATACAATGAAATACTATGCAGATGTTTTAAAATAGTCCTCTAATTCGTGGCCATAATGAAATAATCTTCCCTTCATAGACAATAAGATGCATTGAAATAATTATTTTCTCATACTAGATGACAGCAATTATAAGACTGATCCACTTGAGAGAAGGAAGTAAAAATCATGTGTACTTGAGAGGTCTAATTTTCAGACACTTTTTAAAATGTGTGTGTGTGTGTGTGTGTGTGTGTGTGTGTGTGCATACATGCTTGTGTATGTATGTGTATGTGTGAGTGCACACACTCACACACCTGTACAAATACCCTTGGAGGCCAGAACAAGGCATTGGTTCTCCTGGATCTGAAGTTTTAGACAATTGTGAGTAGCCCAATCTCAGGGCTGAGAACTTAATTCTGATCCTCTGCAAGAGCAGCAAGTGCTCTTGACTGCTGAGCCATCTCTCCAGCCCTAGACTTTCAGACACTTTTTAAAAGGCAAAAGATTTATATGATTTGAAGATAAATTATAGTATAGGGCAAACACATTTTCATTACAGCTGAGCTAGGGAGACAGACTGAAGTTTGGAGATTGGGATGGTGAATACTTAGGAAACAGAATTCTAGGAAAAAAGAAACCATGCAGAGAACTGTCTCAGCAGGCACCACGGCCATGCCACAAGTGTCTGAATACTGAACAGTGCAAGTGTGAAATAAGACTCCACACAGCCAGCAAAGAAATGTCAGGGCTACAAAACTATCAGAGTTTTCAGAGGACCAGGGGATGTTCACATGCTAACTAACCAGACTGGATAGATGCCATTCAATATCCAAAATGTTCCAGAGGTAGAAAAAAGCTTACACCTTAGGAGCTAAATAAGTGCAAGGCTATATTTAAGCTACTCTTGATGTACCCTAACAAACTAAAAACAACATGATAACACTATTGTTGCTCAAAGTATAATCTAAAAAGTGCCAAGCCATTTCAACAAATCCCAAATGGGAACAATAAATAAAATGCTAATATGTCACCTCATAATCCAATTCTGAAATCAAATAAATAAAGAGAGAAACATACAAAGTAGAGAATCAAATCTTGCAGAAAAACAAAGGACTGTGATTCCCCACAAGAAAAAATGCAAGATAGTGGAAAATATGGTAATGCCTTACATAACACAGAGTAATATAAACAGATGATAGGTAAGATAGACAGATTAGATGGAAGGATGGAATAATGGATGGAATAATGGAAGGATGGATAGAAAGATGGATGGATGGATAGATGGATGGATGGATGGATGGATGGATGGATGTGTGGATAGATGGTGTACTGGCTGGTTCTTCGTGTCAACTTGACACAAGCTGGAGTTATCACAGAGAAAGGAGCTTCCCTTAAGGAAATGCCTCCATGAGATCCAGCTATAAGTCATTTTCTCAATTAGTGATCAGGGTGGGAGGGCCCATTGTGGGTGGTGCCATCCCTGGGCTGGTAGTACTCTGTTCTATAAGAAAGCAAGATGAGCAAGCCAGGGGAAGTCATCTAGTAAGCAAGTACCCCTCCATAGACTCTGCATCAGCTCCTGCCTCCAGTTTCCTACTCTGTGTGAGTTCTAGTCCTGACTTCCTTTGGTGATGAACAGCAATGAGGAAGTATAAGCAGAATAAACCCTTTCCTCCCCAACTTGTTCTTGGTCATGATGTTTTGTGCAGGAATAGAAACCCTAAGACTGGTGGATAGATGACAGATAACGGGCAGGTAGATAGATATAAATTAATATAATAAGTGATGTATGTAGATAGATAAATAAATGGTTGATTGATAGATGATCTGTTGTAAATAAACTAGCATAGTATAAATTTATATTGAGTAAAAATCTTTTTTAAAAATCAAAGACCAAATAAAGACATCTTCATGTTCTCAAACAAACAAAAAAAAAA
>JADRCD010160639.1:0-11926 GCA_019843815.1 Montemys delectorum
CCAGCCACAGATGGTCAGATAGTGTATGATCGCACCATATGAGGGCTCTACAGCAACAACACAAGAAAGGCAGTGTGCACGCAGGCTGACAGAGGACGGGGCAGGAAAAGCAAGGAGTTATGCTTCACGGATCTAGAATTTCAGTACTTAGAAGGGAAAAGCTTCGGGACCCTGCTTCACAGCACTGTTTCTAGTTAATCTCACACCCTAAATATAATTTTGAGAGCATAGACCTTATACAATGTTTTTTTTTTTTAATTAAATCTTAAGTACTGCACTTCAAAGATACAATCAAGAAAGTGAAGAAAACTGTCAAGGTGAAATGTGTGCAAACCATGGCACGAGATCCAGAATGTACAGACTCTGACCCCTAGTCACCAAAAGGTATAGGAGGGATTTCTCTAAGTTCTGCAACAGATACTAGCTGGGCATCTGTGCTGGTTGGTTTTGTCAACTTGACACAACCTAAACATATCTAGAAAAGGGAATCTTTTTTTCTTTCTTTCTTTTTTTTTTTTTTTTTTTTTTTTTGGTTTTTCAAGACAGGGTTTCTCTGTGTAGCCCTGGCTGTCCTGGAACTCACTCTGTAGACCAGGCTGGCCTTGAACTCAGAAATCCACCTGTCTCTGCCTCCCAAGTGCTGGGATTAAAGGCGTGCGCCACCACGCCTCGAAAAGGGAATCTTAATTGAGAAAATGCCTCCATAAGCCTGGCCTATGGGGCCAGTGTGTGGCCAGGTATTATCTTGATTAATAACTGATGGAGAGGGTGCCCCTTTTGGCAGTTGGTCCAAGAGCATGTAAGAAAGCAGGCTGAGCAAGCTGTGAGGAGCAAGGCAGTAAGCAGCATTCCTCTGAAGTCTCTGCTTCAGTCCCCGACTTGAGTTCCTGCCCTGACTTCCCTGTTGATAGAGTGACCTAGAGTCCTTTCTTCCCCAAGCTGATGTTGGTCATGGTGTCTCATCATAGCAACAGAAGCGCTAAAGAAACTGACCTTTAAATCAACTCTAACCTGGAGATAAGCTGCTTTGCCTTAAATGTCATCTATGTAACCCCAGGTTGGTCGTCAGCAACTAGCCTGCTTTTAATCAGGGTTCCCATGAACCCCACCTTGGTCCAATTTATTTGCTGGAGCTTTTCACAGAAAAGCAGAATCATTGACTGACTACAAAAGGCATTCAAAAGGCAGTGATTAAACACCAGATGAGACACATGTGCACAAGGACCATGGCAAATGGCCATGCTTCCGTGCTCTCCAGCACAGTATGCCGCAGGGTCCTCCTCCACAAGGGGAGCTATCCAGTAGTTCCCCAAACTCAATTCTCTGGGGTTCAAAACAAGGTCTCACTAAGTAAGAATAAATTATACCACAGTCCAAGGACAAATCTTTTCAGCCTTTGCTCTTCCCCTCCGTGGAATCCCCAAATCATACCTAGATTTCTCCTGTGGCCAGTCCCCACCTGAAGCTAGCTAGGAGATTACAACCTCACTACACTCAATAAATACAAAAGAAACTCATTAGAGATTCCAAGAATTTTAGGAGTTACATGCTAGGAAATGGATAAAGACCAACACACATTTTACAGTACCACATCATTAAACTTCACAGCCTACAAAGAATGCTATAATCAAAAAGGCTGTCACCAGGCTGTACATCCCTGTCACCACAGCACTAGAGAAGCTAGTGGAATAAGATGATCTTAAACTGAGTCAATCTGGACTATACAGCATGGAGCATGGGATGGTGATGGGGTGTACTTCAGGTGGTATTGGTAAGATACAGGAAACCTGAGGAGTTCGTACACTGCCGATGGAATTAACATAGCAAAGCCTCGTTGGGAAAGTCTGCAGTTTCATTACTGAATAAACACTGCTGAGGTGCTGTACTCAGCACTTCTGCTGTTAGGCGTATACACGAGAGAGCCAAAGCAAAGGTTTACACCAAAGACAAGTGTTAGGGATATAGCTCAGGTGTAGAGAACCTGTACAGTTTCAATTTAAAAAAAAATACTCTCTTTTCTGCATTGTGTGGTGGTGTATGCCTTTAATCTCTGAGTTCAGGCCCAGCCTGGACTACACAGGTAGCATAGCTCAGTAGTCAAAGTGCTTACAGAGTTCAGATCCTCACTTCAGAACCCACAAGAGTGACCTTGAGTGGTGGCTCACCTATAGTTCTGCCTCAGAAAACAGAACTAGAGACAGGGTCCCAAGCTGGCTAATAAGACTAGTGAGCTCTGGGTCTAACTAAGAGAACTTGCCTCAAACATTACAGTGCAAGACTAATCAGAAAAATCTCAGATATTAACCTTGAGTCTAAGCCCACCAATGTGCCCATTGGCATGAAAATGTGCACATACACACAGTATACACAAAAAGAAAAAATTACTCTTTAAAAAAAAAAAAGGACATACACTATAAAAAGGGCATATATATTCAAAATAGAATTATTCATAATACCTAAGTCTAAACAACCTAAGTGCTGATCAGATAATAGACAAAATGTATGTTCATATAGGTTACTACTAATCCATTAAAAAAAAAAATCAACTGGGCTGGTGAGATGGCTCAGTGGTTAAGAGCACTGACTGCTCTTCTGAAGGTCCTGAGTTCGGTCGGATCCCAGAAACCACATGGTGTCTCACAACCACCCATAATGAGATCTGATGCCCTCTTCTGGTGTGTCTGAAGACAGCTACAGTGTATTACACCAGAGCAAGTGGGGCCAGAGCAAGCAGAACTGGAACTCACGGCCATCTGTAGAGCTACAGTATACTCATACACATAAAAATAAATAAATTTTTTTAAAAAATCAACTAATAACATATCCCACATCATGTAACAGTGTAATAAACAGGACACAGAAATCCATTCACTTTATGATTCCATTAAAATGTTCAAAACAACCAGGCAGTGGTGGCACACACCTTTAATCCCAGCACTAGAGAGGCAGAGATAGGAGGATCTCTTAGTTTGAGTACAGCCCGGTCTACAGAGCCAGTTCCAAGACAGCCTGGGCTTAATACAACCAGACCCTGTCTCAGAGGGAGAGATAGACAGATAGAATGTTCAAGGCAGACAAACTTCCTAGATAGATGGACTAAAGGATGGCTGGATGGAGAGAGAGAGAGACAGAGAGAGAGACAGAGACAGAGAGAGAGACAGAGAGAGAGACAGAGAGAGACAGAGAGGATGTTCAAAACAGACAAACTCCTAGAAGTAGACTTCCAGGCACTGAGAGAAAGCAGAAATAAGGGTGGTTTCTTTTTAAGGTAGTAAAAATATTCTAAATATTTTATATGCTACATATTCTAAAATTGATTACGGTGATGGTCACATAGCTCTGTGATATACTAAAAACCACATCACTCTGTTTACAGTATGTGAATTACATGGTATGTTAGAAATACTTTAAATATGTTTAAGGAAAACTCAATGGTTCTTAGAATGTGTTTCAAAAAAGACAGATCTAAATAAACAGGAATCGCTGGCCACTGATTTGAAATTCAACATAATAAGCTGGGGCAGTGGTGAGCAATCCATTAAACCCAGCACCTCCCTGAGGGACAGGCAGGCAGATCTACAGACTGAGTTCCTGGACAGCCAGGGCCACATATAAAAACCCTGTCTTAAAAACAAACAGCTGGGCGGTGGTGGTGCACCCCTTTAGTTCCAGCACTTGGGAGGCAGAGGCAGGCGGATTTCTGAGTTTAAGGCCAGCCTGGTCTACAAAGTTGAGTTACAGGACAGCCAGGGCTACACAGAGAAACCCTGTCTTGAAAACAAACAAACAAAAGAACCAAAAACAAAAAAGAAAGTCTAAATAATAAATTCATTCCAAATTGAACTACAGACTTATTAAATTTCTATGAAACAAAGGAGGCAACTGTGGGAGTTTCACCACCGAAGCACAGACGAAGTTCTATGGCATTCATAAATAAGTAATCCTCCGTGTCATTATTCAGGAACTGGGGTGGATATAGAAAAGCTCTAACCGTTACAGTCCATTTTCATTCATATATCCTAAATTCCAAAAAAAAGAAAAAAAAATTCTATGACGCTCCTGGTCACTGATTAAAGTCTGTATAATAAAGCAACCTATGCTATGCTAAACTGAATTTATTGAATTCCTATCAAGCCCTTGTCGAGGTATTTTTCACACTATGAGATTCTAAACTTTATATGTAAAGGCAAAAGTGTCAGAAAAGCTGTAATAGTCTTGACCCAGAATAAAGTACCAGCTTTTAGGAGCACAAGCTATGGCCCAGGCAAGCACAGTCCTGAAGACAGAGGACACACAGATCAATGAACAAATTAGAGCTCAAACATGAATACACACATGTGCAATGGATTTTGACAAAGAGGCAAAAACAGTTCAACTGAGAAAGGATGATCAAGGAACTAAGGTGCTGTGACCAGACACCTAGGTGCCAAACAAAACCAACCTCTAAGCCATACAACCATGTCTCAAAGTCAAAAGGAATCATGAATTTAAATATGAAACACAGAACTATTTGAGAACTGAAGCAAAGGGCTATAGACCTTGGCAGCAAAGCATGCTACCTCCATGAATGAAAATAAATCAGACTTGATCAAAATTAAAGACAACATGACATTTCTAAGATCATTTTTAAAAGCAGCTTACAGACTGAAAGAAAGTATCTGTGCCAGGCAGTGGTGGCGCACATGGGAGGCAGAGGCAGGCAGATTTCTGAGTTTGAGGCCAGCCTGGTCTACAGAGTGAGTTCCAGGACAGCCAGAGCTACACAGAGAAACCCTGTCTCGAAAAACCAAAAGGGGCCGGGGGGGGGGGGGGGGGGGGAAATGAATCTGTAAAACGCATCTAACAAAAGTCTTAAATAGACAGGTGATGTGCACCTTTAATCCAGGCATTCAGGTGAGTATGAGTTCAAGGTCAGCCTGGTCTGTAGGTTCCAGGACTGCCAGGACTACAGAGAAACCCTGTCTCCAAAAACAAAAAACAAACAAAAACCCCACAACAAAAGGTCTTAAATAAAAACATTCTATAAAGAATTCTCAAAACTTAACAGTAAATAAGCAAATTATTCTGATTCAACCAAAGATATCAAGCATTTCACCAAAAAAAAAAAAATCTGAAGAGAATAAAAACATAAAAAGATGATCAAAACCATTAACCATCACAGCAAGTAACTAAACACACACTCAGCACACAACTCAGCAATCTCTCCATTGAACACCTATTTCAGAAAAAAAAAAAAAAAGGCAGGGTAGGGGGAAGCTTTTATTTACATAAAATCTCATATTTCCTGAAAATTTTGCACTAGGTAAGCCCTAGGTTTACAATGGAAAACTAAATGTCCCTCAGGGCTCAGGGATGGCTCAGCAGATAAGGGTACTGGCTCTGTAAACACAAAGACCTGAGTTCAAATCTTCGTAGTTCACATAAAAAGCCAGGTGTACCTGTAATCCTGGCCCTGTGAGGGGGTGGAGAAAGGACTGCTGGCCGCCAGCCTAGCTGCAGGTTAAGCAGGAGACCCTGTCACGCCGAAATGGGACAAAGAGCAACAAGAATGCTAGTCCTCCCTCTGGCCTCAGCACGTACACAAACACATACAACACAAACAAGACCTCAACAGGGGAAAGGTTACACAAAGTGTCTTTCTTTAACTTACCACTACATACCATGGAAATGGAAAGACCATAGAGCTAGAGACTGGCTGCCAGCTAGAGTCATGGAGCAACACTGTGAAGGGACTATCTCAGGCTGTAGCAAGAGGGGTGGCCTTTGTGGTGACTCAAGTTTTGCATCTTCACTTAGTGGCTACATACATTTCCACATTAAAAAAAACGGCATAAAATTACACATACACAAGCAGTGTAGGCCTAAAATTTTCTTAAAAAGACAAACAAACAAACCAAACTACTAATTTAGTATTCTTATTAAGGGAAAAGTACCATTGTCGATTTTCTGGGTTTGCTAACTTACAAGGTGAAGGAAGCACAGCATTCTTTCTAGTTTTGTTTTATTTTTGAGACAGTCTGATTTTGTAGCCCTGGCTGGCCTGGATACTGTTATATAGACTAGGTTAGCCTCAAAGTCAAAGAAACATGCCTGCTTCTCCTGACGGCTGGGATTAAAGGTGTGAGCCACCACACCAGTTGCACGGCCACTTCCTATAATTTTTCAAAATGAAGTTATCCTAAAAATAGACAAGAGCTGTGGGGCCAGCAGGTTTGGCAAGTAAAATGCACTTGCTGCCAAGCCTAGGGACCTGAGAGTTTGATCCCTGGGACCTATACAGTAGGTAGAGAGCAAGATTGAACTCCTATAAACTGTCATTTGATCTCAACAGGTAAACCATGGCAAGGGGTGTGTGTGCGCACGGACATAGACAGACACACACACATACATACACACATACACACACACACATTCTCTCTCTCTCAAGTAAAAAAACAAAATACTGAGAGTAGAGGTAGGGAGATGAGTCAGTACTTAAGTGTTTGCTACAAAATCACTAGGACTGGAGTTCAAATCCCAGCACCTATGTAATAAACCACAAATACCTACCAACTCTAGCTCCAAAGGATCTGACACAATCTTTTAGCCTCTATTCATATACAAGCACATGCACATAGTCCCAAGATGCACACAAGTAAAGAAGATCTTAAAGAAAGACATAAGGAAGAGACAGTAAACAGAACCGTAGAAGTCTAGATGAAACAAGAATGACCAACAATTGCTAACTGTAGAGTTCCTAAGACTTTGCTTTCTTTCCTCTATTTAAATTTGTCTACAACATTAATAAAAATGGAAGAAAGCCATTCCGTCTATAAACCAACATGTTAACAAAAGTTTCTCTGGTCTTTCTTTTCTAACATGCATTTCAATTCTGAAAAATAAATGTTGATTCTATAGAATGATTTCTGGGCGCAGTGGGTAAAGGCAGTTCCTGTACGTAAATCCCAACAACCTAAACTCAATCCCTCTAACTGGGCAGGGGGAGAACTGACTCCACACACTGTCCTCACACACTCAACCCCTCTAACTGGGCAGGGGGAGGGACTGACTCCACACACTGTCCTCACACACTCAACCCCTCTAACTGGGCAGGGGGAGAGAACTGACTCCACACACTGTCCTCACACACTCAACCCCTCTAACTGGGCAGGAGGAGAGAACTGACTCCACACACTGTCCTCACACACTCAACCCCTCTAACTGGGCAGGGGGAGAACTGACTCCACACACTGTCCTCACACACCATGTTGCTCACACACACATCATGTACACTTACATAATAATTAAATTTTAAAAATAAAATAACACAAAATAATTTTCAGTAGGTTAAGTTAATGACTTATATTTTACCCTTTTACTCTGTGTGTGTGTGTGTGTGTGTGTGTGTGTGTGTGTGTGTGTTTTCTTGGTTTGCTTTGGTTTGGTTTGGCTTGGTTGGGAGTGTTTTTAAGCATCACCATGGAGAGGATTTAACATAAAGAGAACCCTACTGATACTTCTTCCTCTAACAATACACTGCTTATATAATATGAAAACAGTTCACTAAATATCCAGTTTATGAGCCAGACATTGGTGACATATACCTTTAATCCACCTATGGAAGGCAGAGGCAAGAGGATCTCTGTGAGTTCAAGGCCAGCCTGGTCTACTGAGTTAGTTCCAGGACAGTCGAGGCTACAAAAAGAAACCCCGTCTCAAAAATTAAAAATAAAAATAAAATAATATGGTAAATATTTTAACACATATAATATATATTAAACCATATGATACCTATATTACATATAATATACATGTTACATGATGCATAATATATTATATACATACAATACACTATTATACATAATATATAAAATCTATATAAGATATATACATATATATGAATATAATATGTGTATATCCAATTCGTGTTACATCCAATTGCATTCCTAAAATCCCAAAATAATTTTTCTAAATTCCAATAAAATAAGCAAATTAAAATATAGCCAGGCAGTGGTGATGCAGGTCTTTAACCCCAGCACTAGGGAGGCAGAGTTGAGATCAGCCTCATCTACAGAACAAGTTCCAGAACAACCAAGGCTACAGAGAAACCCAGTCTCAAAAACAAACAAACAAAACAAAACAAAAACAAAAAGGCCACTAACCAAATAGTGGAACAGCATATCAAGCTGTTGGAGAGAGACTTGAGAGATGGCTCCACACATAAGAACAGTGGCTGCTCGACCAGAAGACCCAGGTTCAATCCCAACACTCACATGGCAGCTCACAATCAGCATAACTCCAGTTCCAGAGGTTCTGACAACTTGGCCTCTGGCCTCTGCTACATTCATTCAGGCAAAACACCCACACATATATAATATTAAATTTAAATTTAAAACTTTTAATATTTTTAAAGCTGTGGGAGATATTCCTAAGTATTTCTATCTGTGCCTTGTTAAACATCCTCCATAAGGGAGTCCAAAGGTTTTCTTTTTTTGTTTTGAGACAGTCTGGCTATCTAACCTACACTCACCTAGACGTGGTGATCCTCCTGCCTCAAGCCCCCTGAGTTCTGACATCACACAGCCCTGTGCAATGGCCAGGCAGGAAGGTGTTTTTTTTTTTGTTTTGTTTTTGTTTTTTGGGTTTTTCGAGACAGGGTTTCTCTGTGTAGCCCTGGCTGTCCTGGAACTCAGTCTGTAGACCAGGCTGGCCTCGAACTCAGAGATCCGCCTGTCTCTGCCTCCCAAGTGCTGGGATTAAAGGTGTGCACCACCACCGCCCGGCTAGGCAGGAAGGTTTTAAACTGAAATTACTATTAACACAATTCCTTTTCTCCCTGGCGTTTCTGAAAAGGCATTCAACTTACTTGTAACCACTGAAAATATCCACATGGAAAACACACTCACTCAGTTAAATGCCAAGTATCTACACTGATCTATTTAATCAGATTCAAATTCTGCACACATCCCATAGAAGGAATTAACACTGAGGAATAGTCAAGGTCTTTGTTGTCTTTTCAAAAGCCAAAGAAATTCCATGCAAATAAATTACTCTTAGGCTTATACATTTCAATAATAAACTAAGCATCGCCACATTCATTTTTCTAAGCTTTTTAATGCTTACTATAAAACCAACTCAGCCATATTTCCCTCCAAACAAATAAATACCCAGTTTCATTAGTCTATTCTTGGATAGGTCACCAGACTGGGAATAAGAGACCCAGTCTATTCCCAGCTGCAAACACACTGGTAATCTCAAGCACTATGCACTCAGGTTGACGTTCTACACTTATACCATACTGATAATGCTATCCAGAAACTCAGAAAAAAGGGGTCTGCCTTGGACACCCAAAAGGCAATTGCTAACATGTTTCTAGATTTATTAGTTCTAAAATCCTGTATAACTTAAAGTAACATTTAACACACCTGAAATTTCAAATCCATGTAGTACTTTTATCATTGCGCACCACAAAATTAGTAAGTCTTTTTAAAATCATGCCTGATTTTTTCAAAGTTCTAAATGAGAAATTGAACAAGTCATAATTACTACATAAAATAAAAGACAAATACAAGCGGGAGTGGAGGGGTTCCAATTTTCATTTCCTAACTATAAGTTTGAGTCTACTATGTATGCAGCTGTTCTGTCACTGTAAAAAGTACTTTGCAGTCTAGAGAACAAAGTTTGCCTCCCAGTCTACCCCTGGAAAGTCCTCCGGAGAGTTCTCACCACTAACTTCGCAGGTTTTACCAGCATAACCAACATAAGGACTGCGGCACACACTCTGCCTAAGTCCAAGTTTTAAACAAAGTTGTCTTGTAGACCAAGTCTAGCCGACCTTCTCAGGAACCAGGAACCATAAAGCTGTAAGCACAAGGCAGCGAACAGGAGTAGCAGCAGCCCCCAACCGCCCCACTGGAGCAGACACTGTACGGGGTACACAAGCAGCCTGGCCCAGCGCGCACCGCCGATCCGGAAGCAGCAGAGAGGCCCCAGGCGCACGCGCTCCACACAAAAGGCTCCACCTCCCCGCTCTCTTGCTCCCTCGACCTACGCCAAGAGGCCTTCCTTGGCTGCAAGCGCGTGGGTCCCGCGGGCCCAAAGCTCGGCACGGCTCGGCTCAGCTCCGCACGCCTCGGCTGTTCCGCTCCGTTAGGCCAGGCTCCCAATCTGTCCAGAGCTCCAAAAGCCCAGGAGACTTTAGGACTCCCTATTCCTGAGTGTCTAACATGAAAATGTGTGGCTTCAGGAACTTTGGTAAAAACCTGCACCCTTACAACTAGCTGTCATCAGAAGGTACCAGGCACGTAGCAGAACACTGCCTTAAATAGAAAGAAACCTTTCAATAACTTCATTCCTTCCTCTTCCTCTCACTTCTCTATCCCTTAATTTTCTCATTTCAGTCTTCTCTCCCTCTGGTTTCAACATAAGAACTGTATTTTTCCTTAAGGGATTTTTCTGTAACCTATAGCTCCCCTTACTTTTTTTGAAATTTACCTAACAAGTTTCCTAAGTCTCTTCCATAACACTCCCACCTTGCTATTCAAAAATTTCCCCAAATTTAACTTTTATACTTTGTACCAGCTCCTGCCAAATATTTCAAACTCTTCAGTCACTCATTTTTCTGGTCTGTTCCATCGTTCTCTCAAAGTTAATATTTCCAAGCCTAACACGTACACATTCTGTGAAATTATTCCAGGAGTCACTTTAAAACTCCATTTCCTAGGTCTGGCCGAGTCCTTGTTTCTCCTTTTGACAGTACTAGGGATAGAATCGAACCTAGGGCAGGAATTCGAGACAAGCACTCCACCTCTGAGTTGTATCTCCAATCACTTTTTCTCCAACCTTGCCCTCAACAACTTAACATAAATCTTTAAAAATACTTCCTAAGATGTGGCGGTGACATGCACTTATAATCCCAGCACTAGGAAAGCAGAGAGGCAAGTGTACCTCTGTGAGTTCAAGGCCCTACAGACAAAGAAAAACTCTTAAGTCATCTGAACCACTTGTCCCCCAAGCCCACAGCAATGTGGAAAGGCAGCTAGCTCCTCAGTTACCCTCTAACCTCTAACGCAACACACACGTACGCTAAAAAACACTTCTTTTAAAAATTAAATCCTAGATAGTATAAAGGAAAAGGGAACAAATAAAACTGGACAAAAATGAAAACAGGGCTAGGCAGGCTGAGTTCGGAAGCAGAGATCCAGGCAAATAAGAGGCCGGGTGTTAAATCATATCATTAATCATGGTTAAGTATACAGAAGATAAAAGATTTCTTTTTTAAGTGGCAAGGTTTCCATTTAAACTATATTTTGACTTTAAGATTAGTAAGTCAATGCCTTAAAGATCTTCATTAAATAAAGACTAGAATATACATGTACAAAATTATCAACAAAAAAAAACTAAAGAAGTAGAAACAAGTCAAGAAAACATATTTAGAATTGTGTGGAGGAGGCATCTACACATTGGTAATAAATGGGAAGCAAACTCCTAAAACTAAGAAAGCATATGGCTGGTGGGGCTGGAGAGATGGCTCAACAGTTAAGAGCACTGACTGCTCTTCCAGAGGTCCTGAGTTCAATTCCCAGCAACCACATGGTGGCTCACAACCATCTGTAATGGGACCTGATACCCTCTTCTAGTGTGTCTGAAGACTGCAACAGTGTACTCACATACATTAAATAAATAAATAAACAAATAAACAAATAAATCTAAAATAGAAAGTATATGGAATAAGTGAGGTATAGAATGCACATAGACTCAGTCACTGAGGAGAAAAGGATGGGTCTGAGATACAAGGATCGCAGTTTCCGGCCAGCTTAATGAAAAATAAGATTGTGGCTCTTATTTAAAAGCTAAAAATAAATAAATAAAAATGAAGACTGAAAATGAGGTGAAAGGCATGACATACCAAGGGGCATTCTAAGTTCCTTAGCAGGAAGTGTGTCCC
>JADRCD010160644.1:681-13595 GCA_019843815.1 Montemys delectorum
TTGTGTCTAATATCATCATGGTGGGAAGCATGGCAGCATGCAGGCAGACCGGGTACTGGAGAAGGTAGCTGAGAGTTCTATATCTTGATCCACAGGCAGCAGAAGGAGACTGTGTACCACACTGGCGTAGCTTGAGCATAGGAGACCTTAAAGCCTGCTCTACACCCACAGTGACACAGTTCCTCCAGGAAGGCCACACCTCCTCATAGTGCCTATGGGCCTACGGAAGTCAATTCAGACTACCACAGAAGGTTCATTTCCTTCCATCTCCTAGTTCTTGGTACCTTTGGGGAACATTCTACGAAGTCCTGAAGGCATGGGTAGAAAGAAGTGAGAAACTGTGGCCCAAGGGGTTTATCAGAGTGTGAATCTGTCTTGTGGACCTAGAGAGAGAGGTCCCTGTCTCCCGGCCTCCTCCTGCAGCCTTGGAGAAGAAAGCCGGGACCAGGCTGTCCAAATGGATTTTCTCAAAGTAATCGATCAGTGGATGCCCTCTCTAGTGGCGGATTTGTTAAAATATGAGGGTTCTTCTTCAACTTGTAGTTTGTGTCTCTGCCCCTTCCTTTGCTTATGGGAGCCCACAGACTGCCCCTTAGAAGCTGTTGGCCATACCAGCAAATGCAACCCTGTCTGTCTTCTCTTGCCACTTATACACAAATAGGTGGCCTTTTCCTTTAGTCTGATTATCTGACTCTTCTGCAAACTTCTCCCTCACCGTCCCCCTACTCCCAGTGTCTCTAACCGCGTGGCAAAGGGCTGCATTGTGCCTCAGGGACCCCTTTACAGGAACACAAAGGGCAGAAGATGGAGCTGAGCCATTTAAAAAATAGCCAGTGGAGGAAATAAACACCAAGACTGTCCACTAACAAAAAAGTCACTCCAGAGCGCGTGTTCCCTTCTTGGCCTCCAGGCCTTACTTCACGTATAAGGGGTGGATTAGACCCGTTGATGACTTCTTGATCGATGTTCCCGGAGTCCCTGGGTAGAGAGGCATACTGAGACTGAGCCCTGCTTAGAAGAAGGTCCAGGATGAGTGTGTGAGTCTGACCCAGGAGTGCGAAGTAGGAAGGAAGAGATCTACATATTTGCTGCCTTTGCCCCAGATAGTGCTGGAAGCCTTGTTGCTTGGATTCAATGGGATTTCTTGGCTGTTACTTATTTCTGCCCTTTCCTGTGCTTTGTACCCTGCCCACGTACACTATCCTGGTTCCCATGAGCCCTCATCTTCCTTACAAACCCAATATAGAGCATGCCAGACAATCACACATTCCTCAGATGCATCCACACTCCCCCGCTACTGGTTATTTCAGATACCAGGACTCCAGTAAACACCAAGGCTTCTCATGAGCTCTGGGTCTGAGGATAGCTGATGTCTAAACTAGGAGTTAGCATCCAGCATGGGCCAAATCCAGCATGCTATGAGTGTCTGTAAATACAGTTTTTCTTGGAGAACAACCATGTTCATTTTTGTGCATGTTGCCCATGGGTGCTCTCTCTGCCTTTGAGAGAGACTTCTTGGCAATAAAGTCTGAAATATTTAGTCATCTTGACAGCAGGTGAAGCTGCAGCTCAGGGCTCTCCTTTACCTACGAGGCATTCAGATCTGTTTGTACAAACGAGGTTGACATAGACCTATGAGCTTTTCTTCAGTAACATTTACCAGCTGTACTGGCTGGTTTTGTGTCAACTTGACACAAGCTGGAGTTACCACAGAGAAAGGAGCTTCAAGTGAGGAAATGCCTCCATGAGATCCAGCTGTAAGGCATTTTCTCAATTAGTGATCCAAGGGGGAAGGCCCATTGTGGGTGGTGCCATCCCTGGGCTGGTAATCTTTGAGTTCCATAAGAGCAAGCTGGACAAGTCAGGGGAGGCAAGCCAGTAAGGAACATCCCTCCATGGCCTCTGCATCAGCTCCTGCTTCCTGACCTGCTTGAGTTCCAGTCCTGACTTCTGTTGGTGATGAACAGCAATGTGGAAGTGTAAGCTGAATAAACCCTTTCCTCCCCAACTTGCTTCTTGGTCATGATGTTTTGTGCAGGAATAGAAACCCTGAGTAAAGCACCAGCCATTCTATATGTACTAGTCTAGTTGCCTTTCTGCAGTTGTGGCATACACCATGACCAAAAGGAACTTAAGGAGAAAAGAATTTATTTGGCTTATACTTCTAGATCACAGTTCAAACATTGTAGGAAATCAGAGCAGGAATTTGAGGCAGAACCTACAGAGGAATTCTGCTTGCTGGCTCTCTTGCAGACCTACATTTAGCTAGCTTTCTTATATAGTCTGGGACTACCTGCCTAGGGAATGGTGCTGCCCACAGTGGGCTGGGTCTTTCACATCAATGAAGAAACAAGATAGTTGCTCACAGACATCCACAAGCTAATCTGATCTGGGAAGTTCCTTAATTGAGACCCTTCCCTTGTCAGGCCACTCTAAGCTAACAAATATCAAGTTAACAAATTTCAAAGCTCACTGAGTGCCTACTGGTGAATGGGGATCTAATGTTCCAACTTAAGTAATGCAGGTGCTAAGGGGGAAGATCTTGTCATTCGTGCTGACAGAGAATCTGAAGGCTGTGGTAGAACTATAAAGAAGAAAGAGGAAGGGGCTCTCGGGCTGACAAGGAATGGGGCATATTATAGGAAACTGCACTAGAACTGTGCTGAGCAGCTTCTGTGCAGTTTCATTGGTGAGAGTGACAGAGAAAGCAGAAAGGGGCAAAGCCACTGGGGTTGCAGGGTATGAGTCTCACAAGTCACAGGAGGCAGCTGGTTTAGGATAGGGAGTGTCCAGATAAAGCAGGCAAGGGACAGATGCAGGGGCTGAAGGGGCAACCTTCCTCACTGCTTGCCAGGCCCAGTCAAGAGCTTTCGTAGAAGAGATGCACTAAGGGAGACTGCCAGAAAGGGATTTGGATCCCAGCACTCACATTCTTACTTCCTTCGTTCCATTCTGCCTCCCAAACCTGGACCCCTCAACATTTAAGCCCACTGCATCCAGGAACAACTTCCTCCTCAGACCTTCTATTTCCATTCTGCAGGGATCGTGGGCTTACAGCACCATACCTGGCTCATCCACTTCTCCTGGCTTAACATACCTTACTTTCTTTGTTAAAAAAAATTATGTATATACTTTAATTTTGCGTGGAGACACACACACACACACACACACACACACACACACACACACTGTGCTGTGGGATGCATGTGAGGGTCAGAGGACAACTTTTGGGGGTCATTCCTTCCACCATGAGTTCTAGAGACTGAACTCACATCGTTAGTCTCGTGAGCAAGCACCTTTACCCGCTGAGCCATCTCACTGGCCCCATAAAGAAAGCTTCTTGAAGGCATAATTTTGGTTCCTTAAAGTGTCATGTAGGCAGTGGATTTATTTTGTCTCACCGGGTACTCCCGTGTGTATTCATAATTTCATGGAGGATGCTCGATGGTCAGAAATCCTTGATACTTCCTCCTGATCTAGGTTAACTCCCACCATGAAACATTGCATAAAGCTAGTCCCACAGGCAGAACCCGGCAATGTGATTTTCTTTGCATACTTCAAAGGGATATTAATCAAATCCTTTTTTAATTACACACTCTAGAGTACTGCAATATCAAATCACAGGAAATTAAATTTTCGTCTTGAGTGTAAGAGGGCAGGCATGCTGATCAGCGGTAAGTGGGGGTGCTAACAGATCGCCTGTCTTCTAGGCTTCGATTACTACTTTGGAATCCCATATAGCAATGACATGGGTTGCACTGACACCCCAGGCTACAACTACCCTCCTTGTCCAGCGTGTCCACAGAGCGATGGCCTATGGAGGTAAGACAGTCCAATGTGTTGGCTATGGGCTTTCAGTTGAAGTAGAGACCTGAGTTCTAGAATAAACTGAGTGAGATAGATGTGGAGAGTTGAGACAGCACACAAGATAGAGAATACATCCTGGGAAAAGGTTTCCATTTATGTCCTAAGGCAAAGATGGGAAGTACAATTTTTTTTTTCTGTTGGAATTTTCCAGAATCACTGAATTGTTTAGCTCACCTGGGGAGAGCCTTGTGCTGGCCAAGGTCTCACACAGGTGCAATTTCCCTTCTCCTCTGCCCACTGGCTTTGTTCCCAGAGTGTTAGCTATTTGCCAGGCCCGGACATGGGACATACGGAGAAAGAGACAGAGACAGAGAGACAAGAGACAGACTGACAGAGAAAGAGGGAGAGAGAGAGAGACAGAGAGAGAGAGACAGAGAGAGAGACAGAGAGAGAGAGACAGAGAGAGAGAGACAGAGAGAGAGAGAGAGGGGGGGGGCTAAGCTTTACTGAGGCAACAAGTTAGCTCAGTCTCCAGGCTCCCCTCTCTCAGAGCCGATGCTGTGGTTGCTCCTAAGGTCGCAGGTGTCTGAACTGCTTAGGGAAGGTCTCAGCTGACTCATTAATAACATAATAGTTAATATACTAATGGTTGTTTATTGAGAGGTTGTTACCTTCAGGGTGCATCCCACCCTTACCTGTAGGACCAGTTTTCCTCACCTAGGTCACAGCAGAGATGGCAGGAGACAAGAATCCAGATTGCAGCCCGAGTCTCTAAGCCCAGGGCCCGCCATGTCCTGCAGGTTTGCTTCTTAGTGTGTGGTTATTGGCCCGGCAGCTGGCACTGTCATCACCTGGGTGCATATCAGACACACAGAACTCCCTCCCAGGTCTGCACTTAACAAGGTGACAGGTGACTGTGTGAAAGGCTGTGGCATGTCTTACTGCCTTTCTTATACAGCTGTGTGTGGCCCATGAGTCACCCATGTGGCCATATCATGGCCTGAGATATCTCAATCGACGTCTCCATCTCTCCCCTCAATCTCTCTCTCTTCCTCATCAACCTGTATCACAATCAAACAGAACCAAAGGCCTTGGCTTGTTGAGTTAGACTCTAAATGACAGTGGAATTCAATCGAGGCAATCTATGTGTATATGTGTGCATCTGTGTATAGGTTTGTGCATGTGAGACCAGGTATCCAAAGAGGCCAGAAGAGGGCATCAGATTCTTGGAGCTGGAGTTACAGGTGGTTTTGCTCTGCCTCATTTGAGTATTGGGAACAGAACTTGGCTCCTCTGCAAGAGCAGCCACTACTGAGCCATCTCTTTGGCTTCAACTTTTTCTTTACAATAAAAATGTGTTTGGCAATAATTTACCCAGTCTGACCTCATCCCCCATGGTTCTACAACAGAGTATTGGTGTGGTGTAGTCAGATGATCCCCAGGCCATCTCTAATTGTCCTTGGGAGGACGCATTTGACACTGCCCTTTCACCCAGTTCTTGGTGGTAACCAGGGCAGGGAGCTGCCTTCTGTCCTCCCAGAATCCCCTGTAAGGGGCACAGGTGACCCCCTGCTAGACAGATGGAGACCTCTGAGACTGAAGATAGCTCACTCAAGATCATGTCCAGAGGAGAAGGTGTGTGGCCCGTCAGATTCTCTTCAACCTTAGGACCCACAGTAGAATTTGTTTTCTCCAGGAATTGCTAAAAAAAAAAAAAGTCCTTCTGATTTTTTTTTTTAAAACTGGGTGTCACCCAGTTCCTCCATGCTTTCTAAACATGATTCAAAATTAATTAAAACTACCATCTTATACATTCTATCTGGTTACTAGATTTTCCCCCTCACATGATATCCTGTCATGGACTTAGGACAGTACCCACAGTACCTGGTGTTGCTCATTCTAGACAGAGCCTTCACTGAGGCTGGACGGTACAGAAAGCCAGCAAGGAGAGTGCTGGTTGGTAGACTGCTGAACTGTTCACACCTGTTCACACCTCAGTGTCTCTCGCTGCATGATGGACACCATAACGTCCCAGGCTCATAAGCACCTCACCAAGTTTTGCAGGGTGGCTGGCTCACCCAAGGAGCACCAACATCTATTCAAAGGGAGTGGAAAAGCAAATGGCTGGTCTGCTGCATCCCTCAGGACCAGCTCTGTAGCGCTTTGTATCGGTGTGTCGACGCACTGAAGGCTTCTGTGTTTTCCACCCAGGAACCCTGGCAGGGCCTGTTACACAGAGGTGGCTCTTCCTCTCTATGAAAACCTAAACATTGTGGAGCAGCCCGTGAACCTGAGCGGCCTTGCACAGAAGTACACAGAAAAGGCAGTGGAGTTCATCGAGCAGGCGAGGTAAGGAGAATAGGGCCCCGTCCCTATCCCCTCTGCCACATCTACCAAGTCCTCCTGACCTGTCAGGGCTGAGGCGGAGTCTTATGATTCACCAGGTATTCATACATGTCTCCCATATGGTAGTTACATTGGAAAATGGTCTAACAGACTCTCTGGTCCCGGATTAGAAGTTCTTCCAGTATGTTCTTGGCCTTCCTGAGACCTTTGATTATCCTGCTTTGGTTAGCACCATGGTCGTGGGCATTTTTCTCTTTTCCTACTAGAGTGTAGGTTCCTCGAGGGATATGCCTGCTCACTGCATTCTGTGTACTCAGGATACTTGTTAGCAATGTGTTCGAGTTCCTTGTTGCTGCTATAACAAATGACCATCAAAGTGGGGGCTAAAACCAACAGTATCCATGGTAACGTGTTTTCCTCAGATCTGGATGCTAGATGTCTGAAGCTAGTCTTAAAGGGCAAGAATCAAAGGGTGAGCAGGGCTCGTTCTTTCTGGACTCTCCAGAAAAGATTGTTTCTCGTTTCTCTTAGCTTCTAATAGCTACTGCTTTTCCTTGATTTATGGCCACATCATTCTGATCTCTACTTCTGTTGATCCCTTGCATAGTCAAATACCTTTGCCCCTCCCCCTTTTAGACAGCATCTCATAGTCCAGGCTGTGCCGTTCTCGATCTCCCAAGTGTTGGAATGTGCCACCACACCCAGGCTTCTTCTAAGGACACTAGTGATTAATAGTGAACCAGGAGCCAAATGGGGTGATGCTGTTCTGGACTTAGGAGGCAGAGTTCAAGGCCAGCTGAAGAGGGGAAAACAGGTCACCCAGGAAGTCTGAAGATGGATCTCATCTCAAGATCTTTAACGCAATTATACCTGTCAACTGCCTTTGTCATGGAAGGGAAACTCCCCTGATTCCAGGGACTAGACTTCAGGTATGTGTGAGGGTTGTTAACCAGTTTCTCACACAGGACCCCAAATACACACATCTACAGGGCCTATAGTGTAGGGACGAAGAGATAATTGAGCGGTTGAAAGCATTGATTGTTTTTCCAGAGAGGTTTAGTTCCTAGCACCCAGCTCACAATCATCTGTAACTCTAGTCCCAGGACATCTGACTCTTCTGCTCTCCAAGGGCACTGTACACATGTGGCACATAGACATACACAGACAGAATACCCATACACATAGCATAGAATTTAAAGAAAACACTTAGAAAAGTAGAAAGCAGACCCCATCTGTAGTGAGCAGTAGATACATAGCTGCCGCCATTGATGATGGGTGAGCCTGGAATGCAAGCCTGAGGTATCAGATCTTTCCAGTTTGGGGGAGAGACACACAGGGTTTCTCTGTGTAGCCCTGGCTGTCCTGGAACTTACTCTGTAGACCAGGCTGGCCTTGAACTCAGAAATCTGCCTGCATCTGCCTCCCAAGTGCTAGAATTAAAGGTGTGCCCAACCACTGCCCAGCCAGGAAACAGTCTTAAAATGTTAGAAGCTACTAATTAAAAAAATCAAAAGAGGGCTGGAGAGATGGCTTAGTGGTTCTGAGCACTGGCTGCTCTTCCAGAGGACCAGGGTTCAATCCCAGCACCTACAACTGTCTGTAACTCCAGAGGATCTGATCCCCTCATACAGATATACATGTAGGCAGAGCACCAATTCACATGAAATGAAAGTAAATAAATCATTAAAAAAATAATAATAAGAAGAAGAGGGCTCCAGATGGCTCAGTGGATAAAGACATTTACTGCTAAGCCTGACAACATGAGTTGAATCCCTGGGGCTGTGTGGGTGGAAGGAGAGAACCAACTCCCAAAAGTTGTTCTTTGACCTCCATACACCATGGCACCTCTGCATAAACTAAATTAATGTCCAAGGACGCAAACACTGAAGGGGACAACAGAATCCACCCTACCATGTGTGAGGGCTGCTGTTGTACATCCTTGTCCCATCCTGGCAAATGGCGGATAGACGTGCGGTTGATTTCATCTTCCAGGGTCTCAAACTCCTCACAGGCAGTGGAACACTCCTCTTAGGTCCATAGCGGTAACTTAAGTAAGAGATGCAGAGTTCAAATGGCTTCATCTCTGGATAGCAGAACAGACCAACTCCTGGCTGTGCAGGAGGATCTGACAGCCCCTGCTTAGCCTTGCTGGACTTTTCTAGAGACACCATCATGGAGGGCAGATGTGTCAGGTGAGATAGACTTAGTTGTCTGTGTGCGTGCTTCAGAATATACCCCACTACTTCGAGTCTCAGAGCAGCATCCCAGGATGTTAGAGGCGGCGTCTGAACGATTCCCCAGACATCTGAGAAGCACTGCCAATGTTTTTTCTCAGGTTGCTGATAGAGACAGAGCAAAGCTTTTCTGATCTGGAAGGGTGAGCATCTCTCAGCTCCCTAGAGCTTTGAAATGGTTCTAGTTTCATTTGCCCTGTGACAAGCAGGTGCTTCATAGTTGGTGAGGGCAGTTTCCTGCTATTTTACAGAGTCTCAGCCTTCTAAGCAGGAGGGATGACAGCTGGCTGGGGCTGGGACTGTGTAATGCTTGCCCTGCAGGGGTGTTGGAGCCTGGGCCTCCATCAGTTAAGGAAAACATTGAAAGACAAACCAACTGATATTCCCTTCGTATCAAGGGGGAAAAAAAGTGAAGAATTGGCACTTTCTCTAGCTAAAGTGATGAGTCATCGGCTTTTAAACTTTACAGAAGGTAACTATAGGACATTCAGCTTTCTTTAAGATTTGACCTGCCAGTTCATTCATGACTTTCCTCATTGTAGCAAGCAGAAAAGTCCTCTGGACCTGCCCTCATCCGAGCTGGCTAGTTTTATGTCAACTTGACACCAGCTAAAGTCATCTCAGAGGGGGAAACCTCAATAAAGAAAATTCCTCCATAAGATTTGGCTGAAGGCAAGGCTTGAGGCTATTTTCTTAATTAGTGATCGATGGGGGTGGGCCCTGTCTGTGGGTGGTGCCATGCCTGGGTTGGTGGGTCTGGGTTCTGTACAAAAGCAGCCTGAGCGAGCCAGTAAGTAGCACCTCTCCATGGTCTCTGCATCAGCTCCTGCCTCCAGGTTCTGCCCTACTTGAAGTCTTGTCCTGACTTCCTCCAGTAATGAACAATGATGTGGAAGTATAAGCCAAATAAACCCTTACCTCCCCAACTTGCTTTTGGTCCTGGTGTTTCAGCACAGCAACAGTAATTGTAACTAAGACAATTATCTGCCTTCCACTTGGACCTGCTTGTCAAATCTACCAGAACATGTGTGCTTTTTGGGTATTAGACAAAGCTCTAAACGGGGGAGCAGGCAAAGTGACATGGGCTCTGGAAGCATGGAGCTAATCAGTCCTCTGTTGCTTACTGGGAGCAGAGAGAGCAGAGAGAGCCTGGCAAGTAAGCGTAGGTCAGTTAGGCAGAAGAATAGACGTTGACTCGGCATGTTCAAAGCCAGAGTCTTCTGGGAAATCTGGCATGTGGTCAATACTCAGGATGTTGTGACTGCATGTTCACGTCCCTTACACTTTGAAAGTTGATACGTGTTGTTGTTTACAAAGTGCACCATCAAGTTATGAGAGACACTGGTAGGGGATGTGGTAGCACATGCCTATGACCTCAGAGTTCATGGGTCGAATGCAGGAGGAGCTTGAATTCAAGGTAACTGGGGCTTCATAGCAGACACACAGACATGCACACGAGCACGCGCACACAAATCTTCTGTTTTAAGTAAGTTTGTGTTCGGTAGCATTTGTAGACACCGTGTGTGTGTGTGTGTGTGTGTGTGTGTGTGTGTGTGTGTGTGTGTGTGCGCGCATGGCCTAAGGGGGCGGGGGTTGGACACACCTTCTCCTAGTGTGATATCATTAGGACGTGGGAACCTTTGGAAGTTGTTTAGGTCCAGGTGAGCTCAGGAGTATGGGGCCCCCATGATTGGATTAGTGTTCTTATCAGGTAAGGATAAGACCAGTTTCTCTCTCTGTTGAAGGTGAAAGGAGGAAGGTAGAGTCTATGGATGGAGACACCGAAGTTCCTAGGTCCCAGGACTGGGAGAATAAAGATTTGTTTCAATTCACCCGGGCTGTGGTATTTTTGTCAAAAAACGAGCGAAAATATGTGTCATTATTCAGCACAGGGTCCTGATGGCCTGTAGATGAAAACTGGACCCTCAAGAGCTGGGACCTACATCTTTTTTATTTTTTATTTGTTCTCTTTTCCTTGATTTGCTGTTGTAGAATGTGGTGCTCTGAGCAAATTAGCCACTACCCTCATCAGAAAAAAAAAGGGGGGGGTCTTCAAAGGGAATCTAGAACCCTGGTTGGTTGGTGCTGGGTGGAGAGGAAGATGGAAAGGGAGATGGAGAGGGAACATCACCATGGTGAGGGTGAGTAAGGAATGAAGTAACTCACTGAGCTGGCTCTCCAGCCCCACTTCAAGGAGTGTTTATAACAACCCCGTATGCATGTACACAAAATAGGTACACAAGCCAAACACGTACCGATAATAAATCATAAAAAGGTCATTTTCAAGCAACTCTGTGGCATGCATGTGACTTAAAGCGTCTGTTAAAGATGAGATGCGCTTGTTTACTTTTACATGAAGAAGTAAATCCTCCACGGTGTATGCAATACATAGTGGCAGAAGTATGTTCAGTTAGCATTTTAGAAATGATCGGGGCTGGGCGGTGGTGGCGCACGCCTTTAATCCTAGCACTTGGGAGGCAGAGGCAGGCGGATTTCTGAGTTCAAGGCCAGCCTGGTCTACAGAGTGAGTTCCAGGACAGCCAGGGCTATACAGAGAAACCCTGTCTCAAAAAAAAAAAAAAAAAAAAAAAAGAAAGAAAGAAAGAAAAGAAAAGAAATGATCCGGAAGTCTGTCCTGATGTTGAGCCAAATTCATCAAGCGAAAAAGGAACTCAAGACAACTCAAAAAAGCTTTTGTAAAAATTTATTTTTACTGTGTCTATTTGCCTGCATGTATTTTGCCATGCCCACACAATGCCTGTGGAGGCCAGAAGAGGCTGTCAGGGTCCTGTGGGATGTTGCTACCCCACCTAAGCTCCGGGAATGGGCTGCACTACCAGCCCCTGCCCTGAGAATATTGGATCCTCGGATGAAAAACACAGATACACACAGTTGTTCAATTTCAACTTGCCTTATTGGCTCAACTGCTGAGTGCTTCCAGTCTCCCTTGGCTACTGTGCCCTTCCCAGAACTCCCAGATCAGCCCCCTAAATCTGCACTCAGTTTCTGTTGCTCAGCCATCTTCAGTCCTAGCTCAACATCCCCAACCTCCAGCCTTTACTGATAGACCAACAATCAACTGGGGCACGGGACCTTCGAATCAGAGCCATCCTGACATCCACAGGCATCTTGGGATTCCTTATGGTTCTATCTCCTGCAATGAACAGGGTGGTCCGGATGCTTGGACTCTGAAGTGCAGCACAGAGCACAGGCTTTGCTTTAGGCAGACTTTGGGTTTAAATCCAGGGTGTTTATTTTTAGTGGCCTAACCTGAAGAAAGTCTTTAAATCCCTCTATGTTTCTGACTCATGGCCTGAAAGGAGAGAGTGAGGCTTATCCTGAGGATGACTTAAGACACCAGTCCTGTGTGATAGCTCTCACGGTTACAGAATACTAGCGGTCATTATGGTGCGTTACTTATCTAACCAGCCAGCCACACAGTTTCCAAATTTTCTTAGAATTAGACAAATGAATTATCCATGAGCCCACGGGCTGGTCCTGTGGTGGGCTGGTGGTGGAGTTTCTCTGAGATCGGGAAGGACTCAGGACAAGACCAGCCTCCTGCAGAGGCTCTGAGTTCTCCCATTTATTCCAGCACCAGTGGAAGACCCTTCCTGCTCTACATGGGCCTGGCCCACATGCATGTGCCTCTGTCTGTCACTCCACGATTGGCACACCCACAGAGCCAAAAGCTGTACCGTGCAAGTCTCCGGGAGATGGACAGTCTGGTAGGGCAGATCAAGGACAAAGTCGACCACGTGGTGAAGGAAAACACACTCCTTTGGTTTACAGGTAAGGAAGAAGTATCCAGCATATCTGGCTGGGATCTAAAATATAGCCACACAAAGGTCTGTGGAGAGTGGTGTCCAGTCATGTGACATTTTTAACAGGGAAGGGGCTTGCTGTGAACTTGGGGCCCTGATGATATTCATCTGCCTTAACTCTGAGCATATTGTCTGCTGGGTTCTGCAAGACCCTGTCACAAGAAAGATTTGTGCTGACAGAGCACGTACTTTGCTGATCCCACAGATGTTGACTATTCTCTCTATTGTTAAAGAGCGGCTTTGTCGTTGTGAACTTGTGTAGTCCTTTACTATTGCCTCCCTGGTCCCAAAGATTGTGGTTGCTACTGGTCATATCTGTGGTCAGGTAGCCCCAGAAGAACTGAGTTAACTATCCCTTTAAAGGGCTGGCATGTAGCTAGATATGGTAGTGTACAATACTTTTTAGAATTCTAGCACTTCAGAGTCTAAGGCATAATTTCCAATTCAAGGCCACAATGGGCAGTATAGTAGATTCAAGGCTACCTCCGGCTATATACAGCAAGACTCTATCTCAGGAAAATCCAAAGGTGTGTGTGTGTGTATGTGTGTGTGTGTCTGCCTGTGTCTGTGTGTGTGCCTGTGTGTGTGTGCTTGTGTGTGTGTCTGTGTATGTGTGTGCCTTTGTGTGTGTGTGTATGCCTATGTGTGTGTGTCTGTGTATGTGTGTGCCTGTGTGTGTGTCTGTGTGTGTGCCTGTGTGTGT
>JADRCD010160645.1:0-37145 GCA_019843815.1 Montemys delectorum
TGTATGTCTGTCTGTCTATGTCTGTGCCTGTGGGTCTGAGGACTGAGGAATATGCTGGGCCTGGGTCACCTATGGTCCCTGCAGCCCTTTGCCTGGAGGATTGCCTGGAAGGGAAGGGCACTTGCCCATAGGTGTCCTCACAGCTTAGGTCCCTATTGGCCTGGGGAAGCCGTCTGCTGCTGGAGTTTTGCGTTATCGATGAGTTGTGTGGGCCCTGCCTTGTATTTAGCAGCAAGATAGATAGATGTGAGGAAGCTTATCACTGACAGACGACAGATGGATGAGCGTATCACTGCATGCTGGGTAGTATCCCTCACAAGTCAGTGATTCACATTCCAGTCCTCTGCTCGAGTGAGGCGGCAGCACTTCACCCTCCGTGACAGCTGGGAGATGGCGGGGCCAGGACTCTGAGCCTGAAGCTCAGATTGCAAAGATGCCTGAGCCCTTGATGGTTCTCCATCTCCCACCAGGAGGTCCTCTCTGCTGCAGAGACCACAACCCTTGGGGTTTGTGTGATGGAAGAAGTTGGGATACACAGCAGCCCAGAATAGACTTTGCCAGGGAAAGAAGTCTAGTCAGGTCAGGTTTGGGCTTCAAAGGAGAAATGAAGAGCAGAGGCCCTTGGAAGTTGCTGGCACTCCAGAATAGTGGAATTGTACTCTCAGCTGGACACTAGGCAAGACCTGGCTCACTGGTACCTCAAGGTTCCATCCTGGGGCCAGGGCCTCTGTTGGTGTGCTGGCTAGTGGCTTACCAGGGTCCGTGTGCAACTGCCTCCTCCAGCTCCATCCAGGCTCAGCTCACAGTAAACAGGGATTCTCGTGGCCTTCCCCAGCTTCCCCAGCAGCTGGTGCCCCATCCAGCTCCAGAGTATCCCAGCCACCACCTGCCACATAAGCGTCAGGTACTCACCACAACTATTTCCTCTTCATGATCCCTCAGGTAGAGAAGCCAGCCAGCCAGAAGGAACCCACTACCCCCTACACTGTGAAGCTCCGGGGAGCCCCATTCAATGTCACTGAGGTACGTGTTTGGAAAGGGAGGGTGGGCGCACCAGGATCAGGTGAAGTCAGGAGCCAGATGGAGCAGGGCTCCGGGACGCTGACATGAGAAGGGGACAGGTGGCAATGTGAAGAGTGCTTCCATTTCCTCCCATTGGTATCAGGCTGGAGGCTAGCTGTTAAAAGGGGAGGGGGCATGGGGCTGGGTAGTTCAGTGGGCAGAGTGCTTGCTATGCAAACCTGGGGGCCCTGAGTTCAAGCCCCAGATGCATACTGTATTGCTAACTTAACAGGTACCATGAGATCAGTGGGCAGGCATTTATTTCTGTTTTGAGGAACCAGGGGCAAGCACTTGGCCACTGAGCCACATCTCTAGTGTAATTGTCCAGTGCTTTAAATTCTAAAAGAAAATGCTAAGAGATTTTTTTAACATGTCTAACGAAATACTAAACTTGTTTTTTAAAAAAGAAAAAGATAGAAGGGAAAACATTTCTATTCATTCCAGAAAAACGTCATGGAATTTCTAGCTCCTTTGAAGCCAGTGGCCATCCGAATAGTGAGAAATGCTCATGGGAACAAAACAGGTGAGACAGTGCGGCCACCCTGGCAGCACTGGGGCCGCTGGCCGCGGGCCAGGGTCTCTTGGCCCCAGACCACTTACTTGATTTGGCTGTCATAAGGCAGAGAGTCTGGTGACCAGCCAGTGTTGGCACTGGGGGAGGCCAGAAGGCTGTCAGAGATGCAGCAGTAGCATAGCTGCATGTTACAGAGCCACACCGAGGCCCTATGGCTACAGAGAAACCCTAGCCTGCGGGCTGTGAGGGGTCCTTGGCAGGAAGAGGCTGCCTGGCTAGAGCATCTGGGGAAGAAAGCGCTTGTGCGTCAGGGGCAGCCCAGTCACCATCCCTAGCACCCCTCTAGGCTTTACCATATCTGGTACCAAGCCTGTTCTCCATACCTTTAATTCCTGAAGAGGGCAGTGTAGGGTAGAGGGGCTTCATCCCAGCTTAGCTGCTTAGGAGCTCTGTCACCTCAGACAGTCAGGATCACCCTCAGCACCTGGACACTGTGGGGTGAGCCTGTTACCCAGGAGTGAGGAGCTGAGGAGCTGTCACTGAGAGCTGCCTTGCCCACTTTGTGGGAACTGTGGTAGCTGCTAAGGGTGGTGCCCTGGTTACGACGTGTAACCAGGCAGGGAGCAGGAAGAGAGCCAGCTGGGCTAGGGAGGCCAGATCCGGTAAGAACAGTCCCTCAGCTGGTCTGCCGCTGGGAGACTCCTGGAGCCTGAAGTGCGTGAAGTACTTTGTGAGTAGGTGTCGTCCCTGCAGAGAACAGAAGAGAGGGCTGGACAGAAAGAACAGCCTCATCTTGCTTGTGGAAACCCCTTAGGTTTTGGGACATGTTGTGGCATTGCCATGAGACAGCCCTGTGACCTGGGACATGTGACTTTAACTCTTCTAAGGAAGGGATGGCCCAGCTCTGCTGCCTCATAGGGTCAGGCTCCACCTCAGGAAGGATTCCGGGCATGGATCTGAGCTTCAGGGACAGTGGTCATGATGGTGGCCCTGACCGTCTTGAACTGAGTCACAGTGTGGCCTCCAGCCGCCTTCTCTAGAGCTGGTTCAGGAACATTGGGCTGGGACAGGCAGGAAGGCCTGCTGGTCACTCTTGGGATCCATATCTGTACTCACACAGCCAGCCCCTTGGTCCGAAGCTGTTGGGGTGTAGGGTGTGTGTGTGGGTGTTCTGGAGGTTGACAGCCTGTGACTCTCCTTGTCCCTGTCATCACTCAGGGTATGTCTTCGTGGACCTCAGCAGTGAAGAAGAAGTAAAGAAAGCTCTGAAGTGCAACCGTGAATACATGGGTAAGGGAGTCAGGCATCCCTCGTGCTGATGTCACTCGCCGGTGCTGAGATAGTTTTGGGCGCTGGGGATCCAGCAGAGAGCAGGGAGTCCACAGTCCCTCCCCCTGGAGCAGCCACAGAGTGAAGACAGAGAGAGCTGTGGGTGGCGTGGGCAGATGATGCCATTGATCTGAGTGGTGTGTAGAGCGGGGAATGTTGTGTTGCCCTGTGCTCTGCTCTCCTGGAGCAGCTTGCCGGGGCTTCGTAACAGCCTGTGACACTGGCTGACTTGGCTGAGAGATGGGTGTAGACCACTGACAGAAAAGTCTCACTGAGGGAGGAAGGGAGTCCTGTGAGCAGGTCAGGTGGTGAGTACCAATGGAGCACTGACTATATGAGGGGGATGGGTGCCGGCTAAAGTGAGGCAGGGCGCTGGGGAATTGCTGTGCAGGCAACGGGTCACTCCATCAATGCCCCAGGGTGGGTTGCCATGTGACGCGCTGTCCCAGATCAGCCACAGGGGTTGTGGGGAGGCCCCAGAACCCAGTTGCCAACTCCTGTAGTCTGGGATGGCCCACAAGCTCCCCAGGGCCTTGACTGTACTGCCAAGGTAAGTGAAGGCCCAGTGGGTGCAGCTGCGGCTTGGGAAACTAAGCCACAGACAGGATCCCACTTAGGGACAGCAGGCTCTGAGCAGCAGTAGAACAGAGGCACACCACAGCCCTGACCCTTGTCTTCATGCAGGCGGGCGCTATATCGAGGTATTCAGGGAAAAGCAGGCCCCCACTGCCCGTGCTCTCCCAAAGAGCACCACCCCCTGGCAAGGCCGAACGCTCGGGGAGAATGAGGAGGAAGAAGACCTGGCTGACTCTGGGAGGCTCTTTGTGCGGAACCTGTCATACACCAGCTCTGAGGAGGACCTAGAGAAGCTGTTCTCTGCCTACGGTGGGTGCTGCCTCCTCTTGGTCCTGGGTGACATCTGTGTCCATCAGCTAGAGGCTCCTCTGTAGAAACAGGACAAAACGCCCTGCCCTGTGGACAGGCCTCTCTTCACTCTCTCAGAATAGAGAGCAGAGGAGAGAGCGGTTTCTCTCAGGCTGTCCACACTGCTCTCCCACCCTTCCTAGACACTGTGGAGGCTCAGAGGCAGGAAAGGGAAGGAGGCTCCAGGCGCCCAGCCTGTCCTTAGAACAGACAGAAGAGTTAGTGCAGGCTTGCTGCAAGTGCCAGGGCCCCAGCCCCATGTAGAGCCTCGCTGCCCTTTATGTAATAATCCTGATCCCCACAGGTAAAACACAGCCTTGTCACCTACAGGCCACCAAGTTTTCAGCCTAAGAAATGACAACAGCAGTAACAGAATAGCTCCTCTGAGCTCCTCTGAGCTAAAACCTCCCAGTGTGGCCACCGTTCTTGTGCCAGGCAGACCCTCTTGCTTCCTGGCTGACATGGCAGACCAGAGAGGGTTTGTCTAGACTGTGCGTGTCCATTTGGGAAGACAGGGACTGGTGGGAACATGATCCTATTCTGTGTGTACAGTAGCAGGCACTGCCTCGTTTGCGGGGTGATGTTGTGGCATCTATGTGGCACTGCCTGTAGGGGGCGCTGTTGGCCGCACAGCTCACCCCACACCTGTCCTGTGAGCCAGGGATCTTGTGGCACTTTATAGGTGAGGACAGCCTGTGTTGATAAGTGACATGTCCCAGGGGAAGGCCACATGTAGATCGAGTGAGTGTACAGCCCGTACCTCTCCTCTGAGAATTGACTCACAGGTGCCTTTGGTTCTGGGCTGGTAAGCTGGCTGGCACTCACCATGCTGCTCCACAGCAGCCATTTATTGATTCACCAGTCCAGCCCATTGCCTGGCCAGGGCCCTGCACTTCTGTTGCCCAGTGCTCCGACCCACAGCTGACTGACCGTTCTCCCATCTCCAGGTCCCCTGTCAGAGCTCCACTACCCCATTGACAGCCTGACCAAGAAGCCGAAGGGGTTTGCTTTCGTCACCTTCATGTTCCCTGAGCACGCTGTGAAGGCCTATGCTGAGGTAGATGGGCAGGTATTCCAGGTAAGTTAGCTGAGGCCTAGTCAGGCTCCTGGGCCCAAGGAAGCAGGGACCGACATGAGTGTGTGTGTGCGTTACAGGCCTGGAAGCCCACGGTGGCCTGGAAGCCCACGGTGGCCGGCTGCGCTGTCCCACCATGGGAACTTATGGAGGATGGGATTTCTAAAGGCAGTAGTCTGGCCTTGCCATTTGCTGTTTGTTCATGGTAGCCTGGCACGCAGCCTGGCATGCAGCCTGGCACACATTGGTTCCTTACAGAATATTTGTTGAATGAAACTGTGCTTCTGAAACAGTTCCTTGGCAAAAGATGAAGCAAGTCTGGGAGCCAGGGTGTGTCCAAGCGCTCAGGCTGTTTGCCCGTGGCAGCAGGCGGTGGGCACAGCACACCTGCCCGGGTCTCAGGCTGCCTGTGTGGCTTATGTGTTCATGGTTTATAGATGTCGTTGTTATCAGGCTAGACCCGCGTCCACCTGCGTAGACCTCCTAGTCTCTCACTGGAAAGACAGAAAAGGACAGGATGCAGGTTCGTGGAGCTGTGGGCACTGTAGACAGTTTCCAGAGCTGGCGAGGTGGCTCAGCAGTTAGAGCACTTCCTGAGTGGGCCCACAGCACTCACAAAAGCAGAAGCAGGTAGATTTCTGTGAGTTCAAAGTCAGCTCGGTCTACGGATGGAATTCCAGGCCAATCAGGGTTTGTCTCAAAAGACAAAAAAAAAAAAAAAAAAGAGAGAGAGAGAGAAAGAAAGGAAGAAAAGTTCAACATTTCTTGTAGGGTTGTAGGTCCCATGTCCACTCTGCCACAGGGCACAACTGCTCTGGCAGGCAGGATATGGGAGTTGACCCCGCTTACCCCACACTGTCATCGGGTGGGTGTTGGGCTGTAGTGAATCCCCAGGACACCGCTCCAGGAGTAGGGAAACACAGTTTGAGGCCCAGGGCAGCCGGAGCTGGTTCAGGGGTCGGGTCCTGGGGTCCCCGGGCCTGCGAAAAGGCCAGGGACATCTGGGTCTTAGGCTCGCTCTTGGACATCCAGGCGCCACTGGATGCCGCAGAAGAGCTGAGAATGGAGTGGCAGCCCAAGGACTGGATTTTGCCCAGGGCCAGGGGGGAAGGGGGAGCCCCAGCTGGTGCCACAGAGATAGTCCTTGGCTTGATGGTGGTGGTGGGCATGGGCTGGGCTTGGTGGTGGCCATGACTGGGAGCACAGAGAGGCCTTCAATTGGAGATTAGACAGCAGTTCTGTAGGCAAAGGCCTTCTCCATGGCTCCCCACAGTGGATCTGGATGAAAAGAGGCAGTCCGTGGTTTTAAGACATTTATTGTCATGGTGGAAAGTGGATGAGTAAAACCATACCCCACTTCTCAGGGCGGGCCTGAGGTTAAATACCTATTGCAGGGAAGGAAAGCTTATTGGCTAAGCCTCCAGGCCTTTGGGTACCTCATTAAAGTGGAGATCTGTTTTGAGACTGTGTGACCACAGGTCACATCCTCTACCTGTGGAGGGGCTTGAGGTGTTGTCCTTACATGACTGATGGCCACAGATCTACGGGGGGCTGCAGCTAGTTCGGGCCTGGTGCCTGGGAACAGGCGGCGTGCCTGCTGTCAGGGTTTCTGGGGCTCCGAGCCTTAGCTCAACCAGGGGCCAAGCTACTTTTCACGGCCCACCACAATTCCTACTCTTCAGAGGCCAAAGTTCAGTTCTCAAAAGCTGTGCTGGGCCACCCACAGCCACCTAGATCTCCAGCTCCAGAGACTCTAACACCCTCTTCTGGCCTCCGAAGGCACTGCACACACATGGTGCATGTACAAACTCTTAGGCTCAGGTGCACACACTTAGACATAAATAATAATAAATCTTTAAAACATGAACAATGCCTGCAGTATGCAGTGGTGTCAGCCGGCCTCATCACAATGACAGGCCCCTTTGTCCCAGGGATGGAGAAGTCTTAAGTCTTATTCTTAAACTGTTGGGAGCCCACAGTTTGAGAGCGTAAGTCCATGGCCATCAGGATCAGGAGTATGCCGGTAGACCAGCTGCCGAGAGGACACATCTCCATCAGTAAACACGAGGCACAGAGAGAGAGAGAGAGAGCTAACTGCAAGTGGTGTGGGCTTTTGAAACCTCAAATTCCACCTCCAGTGACTCTCCTCCTTCAAGGCCACACCTTCTAATCTTTTCTAGATAGTTCCATAAACTGAGGACCAAACATTCCAATATGTGAGCCTCTGGGGGCGTTCTCATCTGAACTGCCCCAAGCCACATGGTCCCTCTGCTGTCCCCTTCCAGGCAGACATAGATCTAGCATTTGTAACCTGAGGTGGCAGATTTGAGGGTGGAGCTGTGTTACATCCTCCTTCCATCCCCTCCAGGGCAGGATGCTCCATGTCCTACCTTCCACCATCAAGAAAGAAGCCAGCCAGGAGGCCAACACCCCAGGATCCTCTTACAAGAAGAAGAAGGAAGCCATGGACAAAGCCAACAGCTCCAGGTCCTTGTCAACCCCACAGTGGTCACTGAGCCCCGGCGCCAGGGTCTGCTGCCCTTGACCTCACTCTCCGCTCTTCTTGTGTACCTCATCCATGACTTTTCCAGGCCTCAGTTTCCCCATTTGTGGGATGAGGAGAGCAGAACAGGGTTTCCCCACTGCCTGCACATGGTGTGGATGTAGGAGAGCGTGTGTGCAGAGCCCCTGCCTAGAGCTGAGACCTGGGTTCCACAGTCTGCCGGTCTTTAGGCCTCGAGTGCCTGGTCCACGGCAGAGAGCTGGGGGTGGGGGTGGGGGGGCCTAGGCTTCTGAAAAGGAATCGGCCTGTTGACCCCCACGTGCCCTCTGTTCTGCCCACGCTCCTCAGCTCTCACAACTGGAACACGCTGTTTATGGGGCCCAATGCTGTAGCTGATGCCATTGCACAGAAGTACAACGCCACCAAGAGCCAAGTGTTTGACCATGTGAGTGAAGGGCTCTCTGTGGTTTATTTCATTGCCTCTCTTCCCCAGGGCAGGTGTCCAGGCCTGGACAGCTGCTGAGTTACCTTAGGCCAGGCCTGGGATGGGAGCATGCTCGCCATGTGGTGGTCTTCAGAGAATGCCTGGCAATTTTGCTCGTGGCTTCTCCCCAGACACAGGCTCAGCACTGTCCCTGAACATACCACGTATGTGATAATGATTGCATTTCAGAGAAGCGAAGGGCTAATTTTCATGGCGTAAGTCAGCATATTTAAAATAATATGATTGGAACATGTGCTCAACAGGAAAACAGCCGAGTCATTTTTTCCTTATTTGTCCTGGTCTGGTGTGTATTTAACACTTGGTGAGAGAGTGAATGGAGTGGGCCACATTTACAGACACTGGACACTGTTTTGAGCAGCCACAGCCTGACCTAAGTTAAGGGGACAGTTTCTGTGGCTCAAATGTCAGCCATGCCCAGGACAGAAGGGGAGTTGCTCTTCGGTGCCCTCTACTGGAGAGAGACACGAAGGAGCGGTCATAGGCCCACTGGGCAAGGTTACAGATGTGATAGGAGAGGTTGGGGTAGGAGCTGGCTCAGGCTGAGGTTGGTGCATCAGAAGCTCCTTCAGGCAGTGAGCTGTAGGAAGAACAGAAGGGCCATCTCCCCAAGGAAAGCCAGGGGAGGGCATTGTGAGCCATGGGGCAAGGCAAAGCTGGAAAGGAGCAAAGGGCTCCCAGGTTTACTCTGCATGTCCAGAGGAGTCTGAGTCCTGGGGACCTCCAGTCTGGGGAATGATGGGTGTGGACACAGGCCTTTCCCTCTGAGCCACCTCCTGACAGCACCTGGGCCTCGTCCCTTCCTCCCACAGGAGACCAAGGGCAGCGTGGCTGTGCGTGTGGCTCTGGGGGAGACTCAGCTGGTCCAGGAGGTCCGAAGCTTCCTTATCGACAATGGTGTCTGCCTGGACTCTTTCAGCCAGGTGCGTCTTTACTGCACACAGTGAGTCCTTACTGCACACAGTGAGTCCATAGTCGAGCAGAGCTAGGATAGAATTTCCTGGGAGGCTGGAGAGATGAGTCCTGTGGGTGAGGGGAGCCTGAGCCAAGAGGAAGCCTGCAGGACTGGTCTCTCAGACTGTCTTCTGCAGAGGATAGGGTGCACTCGGGGGACAAAAGTCCCTAGGTCTTCTTGCCCTCCACACATAGGGGACAGGTCTGCACTGCCAGACAGGAGCCTGGGCATTGAGATGTGGCTCTTGTCCTTTGGAAGCCCATAGGCTGGCCACCTTGGGATCTCCAGTCTGGGTTTGTGGTTGGGGACTGTTGGACTCATGTGGCTTGGGGTGGATTATGAGAGGTGTGGTCTGGAGCCCCAGCTCCTCTGCAAAACTGTCTATGGGACACGGAGTGAGCAAGAAACCTGTGATGAACTCCCCCAACACCTCCCAACCCCAGCTCGGCCTTCCGAGCCTGTTTGCTAGGGACCTGGATGGGGCCTCTCTGCTGAGGCTACCACCAGTGTCCAGTACTGAAGCATGCAGAGGTCACCCTCCTGTTGTCCCCCACACGTTCATCTCCCCCCCTCCCCCCAGGCAGCAGCAGAGCGAAGTAAGACTGTGATCCTGGCTATGCAGAGGTCACCCTCCTGTTGTCCCCCACACGTTCATCTCCCCTCCCTCCCCCCAGGCAGCAGCGGAGCGAAGTAAGACTGTGATCCTGGCTAAGAACCTCCCGGCGGGTACACTGGCGGCCGAGCTACAAGAGGTCTTCAGTCGCTTCGGCAGCTTGGGCCGCGTGCTCCTGCCTGAAGGTGGCATCACGGCCATCGTAGAGTTCCTGGAGCCGCTGGAGGCCCGCAAGGCTTTCAGGCAGCTGGCCTATTCCAAGGTATGGCTACTGATCTTGGTGGGGCACCAAAGAGACTCCAAGAGCTAGAGTTGCCCCCAGGCTGGCATGGGCCTTACACACACACAGGCTCCCCACAAACCCACCTTCCCTCTTGGAGCTTGCTGCCCTCTGGTGGACATTACTGCTGTACCTGGAGCTGCCTCCTGACTTTTGATTAAAGAAAAGAAAATAGCAGATATGAACTTCCAAGGCTGCCAGCTTTGTGTCATGAGACAGTGGATTCTGGTCTCTCAGCTTGACTGTCAGTTCAGTCTCACCCAGTCACCTCTGCCCATCCCATTCCACTCACGCAGACCAGCCAGATGGCACAGTCGCACCCCAAGATTCACCTCCTGTTGCCTAGGTCCCAGTCACAGGCTGGAGCTCAAGGTCCAGACTTAACTGTGTCTTGGCAAGGCACCATTCAGTTCAGTACAAGGAATTTCTGTCTGCCTGGGACTTCTGTGCTTCATGACCTGTGTCTTACATTAGTGTCTGCACGCGGTGCTCAGGTACCTGGCTGTGTGAAGGGTCCTGGGCCCTGCCAGTGCAGGAGGGGCTCTGTGCCCAGCTTCTCCTGCCAGGCAGCACTGAGTCTCTAGCTAGGTCTTTGATGGGGACCCACAGCCTTGGCACCCCTGTTTCTGCAGTTCCACCATGTCCCCCTGTACCTGGAGTGGGCTCCAATTGGTGTCTTCAGCACAGCCCCTCAGCCTGAGCAGCCTGCAGAGAAAGCCGAGGCGGAGCAGGAGACTGGTGAGAGCAGACTCTGGGTCACTGTGCTGCGGGCAGCGCTGGGAGGAGGGCAGGGGTGAGGGGCGACCGCCATTAGGCCACTGGCCGGGTGTTCTTCATTCTGCCTGCAGATAGACTTCATAGGCGTGTCTAGTGACCCTTAGGATTGTGTCACTAGAAGTGGCCATTTTAATTTCTTGGCCGAAGGTTGTAAAGACGGAATCTTTGAGTGTATTGACTGGGATTTGAAAGAGGCTGTGAGGACCTTGTCTCCAGCATGAGTGGTGGCTGCTGGAAGAGGTAGATGACCCCTCTGTAGCAGCTCAGGTGTCGCAGTGCCCCCTGGTGGTCAGGATAGGTAACAGCAGTGGTCCTCTTAGCTGATGGCTCACTGTGGGCAGGGGCGGGGGGCCATCTTTGACATTAGGTACAGGACAGCTCTCTCTCATCCAGACTGATGCTCAGGAGTGCCTGACACTCTGAGAACCTGATGCATCTGGGTAACATCCCGGGTGCAGCCTGGGCAGTGGAGCCAGCAAGTGTGAGGGCCTGTGAGACTGCTGTGGAGTAAGTAGGCTCTGTGGAGGGCTTGATATGCTCATGTACTTCAGGGTAGTCTCAGGCCTCCTGTTAGCTGAGGATGACCTTGAGACCTTGAGCTTCAGGTCCTGCCTCCACCTCAGGGTGCTGGGCCTTCAGGCTGGGGTTGCAGGTGTGTAGACCATAGCCCATGTTCTGCGGCTTCTGTATATTCAAGTATACGCAGCAAGCAGAGCAAAGACAAGTACCGAGGTGGGCAGACGTTGGCACACAGAGGGTTCGGATCCTCGCCCAGGCTGACTGCTGTCTCTGCTCACTGTCACTGAGGGTCATTCAGAGGCCGTAGTTCCCTGTGGGTCATCACTTCCCCGCTTCTGTTCTTTGACCCTCTCACACATTGTGGTTATCACGCTCGGGTGGCTGGTTGGACCTTCTGGATACCCTTTCCTAGCATCTGTCAGGAGGTGGCATGATTGTCTCTCAGACCAGAGGTCCCCTCAAACTTGCTCACGATCTTTTCCAGAGACATTTCCTCCTGTGGTCCTGCATTTGTTGATCGTTAGTGTTGGGGGTTGGGACCTCAGGCTGTGGACATTCTGCAAGCGCCACCTCTCCTGGGGTTCCCCCTCTTTGTACCCCAGGCCTCCAGCTGCCTTTACAGTTGAGCCTGGGTGGTACTTTTTGGCATAAAAGCAAATACTCACTGTCAAGCATGAAAATTGCCAGGGCCAGGGTTCCTGAAGACACATTCCAGGAGGCCCATCTCCTGGCTAGGCAGGAGTCAGGGCTGTGAGGCACAAAATCACCCACAAAGGTCTTGTGTGGCTCTGTTCCCCTATCCTGATGCATCTCTCCCCTTTTACGGTGATGCTGGTAAACATCAGAATCTGCACTTTAGTTTCTCCCCTGTCATCTCCATTTTGGCCAGGCTATCACAGCACCCTGGTGGCCAGCATGTGGGGATGCAGCCCTAGGCAGTGGGCAGGCCCACTGCATAGGTAGATGCTAAGGCAGTGAAGGATTGTGGGAAGGGTGTGACTCACCCCTCTGCAGGGAGGGCTGGGTTGTGCTGGTGCTTGTGTCCTGAGTCTCTGGTACATGTGAGGTTTGAGACTGGCTCCAGGGTTTGGTGGCCCCAACCAGTGCGTGGTCAGTGACACTGTGGTGTGCGAAGGTGACTTAGGTGGCTGTGGCTCGAGTATGTGTGTAGTCAGTGGGACCTTGAGTTACACCCACAACAGTGGCACTGCAGGGCAGACGTACATGCTGTCCAGTGCATGGGCAGTCTCCTGCTCCTTGCCATGGCTGGGGGAGCGCCTCCCTTCTCTGAACTCTGTTTTTGTGTCTGTAACATGGGTGATGGCCACCAGGGTGCCCAAGGTTACTGTTGTCGCCCATAGGCTGGGAACCAAGTGGCATCACAGTGCCCTCATAGCCACATAGAGCTGTATGTCAGCCGCCAACTGGCTACATCCACACAGCCTGATCCCCAGCACCTTCCTGCTGGCCAGGTGAGGGGCAGGTGGAGTGGCTGAGGTGGATTGGGTAGTGTCACTGGGTAGTGTCACTGGGTAGTGTCACTGGGTAGTGTCACTGGGTAGTATCACTGGCAGCCTTGGATATAGACATTCCTCTGGAGCTAGAGGGTTTTCCTGACACTGGGGTCTGGGGTCTGGGGTTGGTACTCTGTCGATTGTCCTCCCTACCAGGGCCTGACCCTGAGGGGTTGCTTTCCAGGGCCATGGTCTATCACCTACACCAAGACAACCTTAGACCTGGGAGAAGGATCAGGAAGCTGTCCCTAGTTAGACCCTGTCCAGATGCACTGGGCCCACACCATCCCTCTGCCCCTTCCCAAAACCACCTTGACCTTCTGTGGCTTTTCTCATCCTGTCTGACTTCATAGTCCCCTGACCAGAGTGTCACCCCCTACCCTCTCACCCCTGCCTCAAAGTGTCATTCCATGCCCTCTCATCTCTGCCCCAAGTGTCATCCTGTGTCCCCTCACCCCTGCCCAGAGTGTCCTCCCATGTCCCCTCACCCCTGCCCGGAGTATTGTCCTGTGCCCCTTACCCTGCCCTGCACGTTGTTCCTGAGGTACCGTCAGCTCTCCCATCCCTGTAGGGTGAAGACCTAGAGTCCTGGGGACCAGAATAGGATTTCATAGGCAAGGAGGAGGGGGATGGGCAGGCTTTTCTGCAGTGAGCTGCTGTTCCCTGCATGGGTCCTGAGGGACAGGAACAGTGTGTTTTATCTCCCCACAACCAAGACCCTCACCTCCAGATAAAGGGCTGTGAGTCAGGGGAGGTCCCACCAAGCTGCTTGCTGCTGATAACAGGCTGTCTCGGGGCCTCGCAGGAGCTCTGGCGGGGAGGGCAGGGGAATCCTGCAGCTTCTAATGACGCCCCCGTGGCCACCCTTGACTGGCTGTCATTGTGCTGACTGAGGTGGAGTAGCTTCTCCCTGCCCCTCCGGTCCCTGCAGCCCACCTTGCATCTAGCATCTCACCCCATCCCTCGCCCTTGCCCAGCCCTCCACCTTTCTCCCCCATCCCCCCTCTCTGCTTCTCGATTTCTTGTCATCCATTTGGATTTCATGGTGCCCAGCTTTTTGTCTCTCCTTTGTCTCCCCACTCGGGACTAAAGCAGAATCATTTTTTAAAAAGACCTTTGTCTCCATCACCCTGGCACTTAGCCACCTCCAGCCTCCCTTGGGCCAGACACAGGCCACACAGCAGGGCTGGTGGCGAGGTCTAAGGTGGGGCCAGGTCCCCTGGATGTGTGGTACAGGCAGGCCTTCTCAGAACCCCAGGCAGAGGAAGGAGGCGGGGCTCCCTGCCTTGTGCGGTTTTGCCTCTAGAATTAGGGGTTCACAGCTTTTCCTCTGGCGACCCAGGAGGGCCTACCAAGCCATCTGCAGCGTGCACAGGGGGTGAGGTTGCAGATGGCAGGACAGCCCTCTGGGATGCTTGTGGCAGGCCGGTTCCCTTGTCCCTTCTCTTGGTCTTTCTCAGAACCTTTATCGATGCCCCTTTTAGATGGTGAGAAAGAGGGAAGCCCAGAGATCTGAGCTCACACATGTGCGCAGTGTGCATGTGCGTGACTCAAGAGTGTTCAGCCCAAAGTCTGAGCTGGGGTCTGTGACTCCATAGCTACTCAGCAACACCACAAGCATGGCTGAGTGTGACAGACTCATTTCCACGGGGGTTTTTGGAGTTTTCCCAGGCCCAGCTCTACACATGGTGAGCTCCCCTCATATTTGAGACACACAGACCGGAGCCAGTGGGGAAAGTGATTTCACAGCAGGTGCTGGTTTGGCAGGTCTGGTGGTCAGCAAGAGGCTGGAGCAGTTGGTGTGAGCTAAGCAGAGAAGCAGGGATGAAGGGCGAGAAGCTGACAAGCCAGGGGCCAGCAAGGAGGTCACTTGGTCGGTTGGTGACCAGTGACAATATCCAGACCTGTGGGCATATGTGCTTCAGACCAGCTCAGTGCTGGGTGCAGAAGTGTGTACATACACGTGCACTATGCATATGTGTGTGCATATGCATGCGTGTATGCAGTATGCCTGTGCACTGTGCTTGGTCTCATTAAACATGGTTGTCTTAGTGTTCCATTGCTGGGAAGAGACACCATGACCGTGCTAACTCATATAGAGGGAGACATTTCCCTGCGGGCTAGCTTATACCTTCAGAGGTTTAGTCTGTTACCATTACTGCCATGATGGGAAGCATGGCAGTATGCAGGCAGACATGTTAGAGAAGGAGCTCTGAGTTCTAGAGAGTTCTAAATCTTGATCTTCAGGCGACAGGAGACTGCAAGCCACATCTGGCATAGCTTAAGCATATGAGATCTCAAAGCCCAGCAGTGACATGCTTCTTCCAGAAGGCCACACCTCATCATCGTGCCACGCCCTACGGCCCCATGGGGGCCATTTTCTTTCAGACCACCACAACCGTACTGTAAATGGGGTGCTAAGGTAGGGATTCAGCCACTGGCCTCGGCACAGAGAGTGTGTGGCAGAACCAGTATGACCTACACATGTCTTAATAGCTCCATGACCTGCCCCCAGCCCACTCTCCACCCCTGTTTCCCCACCTCCCTCCCAGGTCCGCATGGATCTCAGGATCCAGGGGCCAGGGTGAGTGTAGGGAGGGTAGTAGCCCTGTGCGGGCTATGGGAAGAAGGTCTGCCACACCACAGTGTGCCCTGCATTTCCTGGTGTTGGGGGAGGGTGCAGGTTGGCTCATTTGGAACTGTTTTGGCCAGGCCAACTGCACACCTAGAACTAGGTGCCAGCCATTCTCAAAGTCCCCTACCTCCTGAGGCTGGGGCTAGGAGCAGCTGGCCTGCTGGGGTGGCGGGGCTCCTGTCCATCTTGGACACTGCCTAGAGCCTTTCTCAGCTCAGCCAGTTGCTAAAGCACCTACCTGTGACCATCTGAGCATGCTTTGGGAGACAGAGCTCAGGGCAGAGTCCTCGGTACACATGCCAGGGGCTGTCAGATTCCTGTCCCCTGGATGCTGCTGAGAGCTAGCTGAATCCAGACTGAGGACAAGAGGAGATCAGGGTCAGGATGGGTACAGGCCAAGGCTTACAACTTAAGTTGTAAGAGCTGATAAACTAACTTTTTAAAAACACATGCATTTTCCTCCTCTTGAAAACCCCACCTTTCTGACCACACTGAGGTTACTCCTCCAAGTGTCAGACATTGAGCAGTACCAAGACGGGACACCCACCCACTGCAGCAGACCACACACCTGAGCCATCGCCTTCCCTACTGTTCACGTTGAAAATGCCTTTCCCAGCCCTGATGACTCCTTACACCAACCTGAGACAACCTGAGATTTAGGGTTCAGGTACAGAAGGCGCCAGAATGTTCTGGAGCCCAATGTTTTGTGCTGTGGTCCCTTATCGAGGTCGTGGCACATGCGTCAGAGCCTCCCTTGTCTGAGGCCAAGGCGAACTAGTGTGTGGGACTGTCGTTCTGAGTATTCCCCGTTCTCCATCCTGAGGCACTCTCTTCCTCAGCTTTGCCTTTGCAAGTAGAAGCAGCTGTGCTGTGGTGGCATTGCCGCGAGACAAGGCTTGAATCAGGATTCTGGGCCAGGCCCACAGATTGCTGAGGGCACATCTGTATTTCCCACTGTATCAGGTGACAATGTCACTGTGTCACTTCCATTGTGCTTTCGGGGATGAGTAAGTGGGCTGACAGTTACAGCAGGTGTGAGTGAGGCTTTCAGAAGAAGGCTAGGAAGATGGACAGAGCTGAGCACCAGGAAGTCCCGCCCACATGCAGAAGCTGGACTGAAGGCAAAGAACAGCAGCTGTCAGTTGGCCCATGCGACCTTTCTGGTGTTGGCCAGCCAGGGCATGCATTGCCCTCACTCGCATTTCTGACAGCAGTGCATCCAGGGGCTTTGGGTCCAATCCCTTGGGCAGGGTTATTGAGAATGATCTGTTTTCAGCCCTGGCCCCACCTCCATTTTACAATTTTGAGTGATTTCAAATTGGATTTTAGTTTGGAAGTTCATCAAGTACCTTGGGTGGGGGGGTAGTGCTTGTAATGTTGATGAAAACAACATTTTGCTTAGGTTCATGGTTAAAGACAATAGTTCATGTGGTAATTTATGTTCAAGTTAAGTCAGTGTGGTCAGGTCTGTTCAGCACTCACAGTTCTGGTCTGTGTTCAGGGTTCTGTTCTCTCTCAAATGGGGCCTCCAGCAGGACGTCTGTGTCTGCCTGCCTGTCTTATACCGCTCTCTCTCTCTTCTCTCTCCCACCTCTTGCTCCCTCTCTCTGGCTCCATCTCTCTCATTCCATCTCTCCCACTCCTCTTCTCCTCTCCCTTTCTCCTCCCTCCTTCCCCCTCTTTCTTTCCCTCTCTTTCTCCCTCTGCTGAAGCCCAACAGTGTCTCAGGACCCTTTAATCTAGCAAGTTTTGTACTTGATGTCCTGAGTTTGCAATATCACGGGTAACACACTGGTTTCTTTGTCGGTGGCTAGTACCAGACCCAGAAGGTGAAAAGGCTTTGGTGGAAGGAGCAGAGGCCTCCACAGGCAAAATGGAAGAAGAGGAGGAAGAGGAGGAAGAGGAGGAGGAGGAGGAGGAGAGCATCCCAGGGTGCACTTTGTTCATTAAGAACCTTAACTTCGGCACCACGGAGCAGACGCTGAAGGAAGTGAGTTTGGCAAGCAGAGGGATGGGGCTCCGCCGTGTGCGGCCTCCTGGCAGCATCGAATCTGCCCCCTTGTTCACCTCAGGGGCAGGTCCTCATTCATGTGAGGGACCCGTGGTGGTGGCTGTGCACTTCTGTCTGGAAGGCAGCCTGGTGACGGGCCTATCTTTTGCAGGTGTTTTCCAAAGTGGGAGCTGTAAAGAGCTGTACCATCTCCAAGAAGAAGAATAAAGCAGGTATTTATCCCCATGACTCAGCAAGGGCACTTCCTGAAGGAGTGTGTGAAGGACCCCAGTATGGCATCTCTAGCTCCTCCCTGGTTTCCAGATGTCACCCTCTTATATGGTGGTCCCCAGCCCGCCTCAGGCCTCCCACTCTTTGGCAGACTCAACTGACACACCAGGCCCTTCCCTCTAGAATGCTCCCTAGTGAGCGGCTTTAAAACAGCTCCATGGGGCAGCAGTATGGAGCTGAAGCCTCTACCTCTTCCCTTTACCTCTGGGTTCTGGAACTTTCTCAGGGATGCCAAGAAATGGCTGACCTTGGGCTTTCCATTCTGTTTTCCAAGGGAAATACCCAGAAGAATAAGTTCTAGAACATTCTACCGATGATTCATTAATCTTGTGCCTCCCTGGGCACCTAGACCTCCTGCCTTTCCTTGGCCCCAGGAATTCTCCTGAGTCCTGGCAGACCTCCTCCTGGCTCCCTGCAAGGGGTGGGCAGGGCCACCTCCATCCAGAGTCTCCTTCAGTTAAGCAGGATTGGCCATAGCACAGGGGCTGGCACAGCGTGTTCTTGAGTAGTAATGGACAGCCATGGAGCCTGCTGGTGTGGCCATGATTACGCTGTTGCTTCCCACTCCCTCTGAAGGGCAGAATCTGATTAGGTTAGTCAGTCATCCACTAGTTGAGAGCCGAGGAGGCCCAGGGAGCAACATTGCCCCATTTGTGATTCACCTTAATGCCTGGTCCTAGGTCTTTTAGCATGAGCTAAGTCTTAGTTTGAAGGAAGAGAGGTATGAGAAGGAAAGAGAAATAAGTAGTCCACCTGTGGAGTCTTCCCGAGTGATCTGCTCTGGTGCTGGGCCCCGCCCCACCCCGCTTACTCTCTCTCTCTCTCTTTCCCTCAGGAGTGCTCCTCTCAATGGGGTTTGGGTTTGTGGAATACAAGAAGCCAGAACAGGCCCAGAAAGCCCTCAAGCAGCTCCAGGTAAGATGGGGGGTCCTGGGTCACCATGGTGAGACCAGGGCCCAAGGAAGACCAAGAAAGAGTAAGGGCCTCTCTCACCCTCCATGGTCACTTTGACTCATTCATTCTTTTACCATGATTCCAAACATGCTCGCTCTATTTTGTAGACTCTTTATGGAGTGTTCTAACCCACCCGAGCCACGCGTAAGCTGGGCTCTGACTGCAGTCCCCAGACGCAAAGCTGCTGCATTAGCAAAATGACCCCTGGAAATCCCTCAGATATCCCAGGAAATACAGCGATTGGAGCTGTGTACACACGCAGGCCTGTCCATCGGGCATTCTATCAGACCATGGCTGAACCAGATGCTCTCGCTCTTCCCTCTCAGACCTGGACAAATGCGTAAGGGCACAGTCATGGTGCTCCTCCAGGGGATACTGCAGAAAACACAAAGAGGGCTCCTTAAGGAGGTAACAGGTGACCAGTACCTGTCGTGACAGAAGTCACTGCTCAGAGCTCTGGGAGGGAGCTCTAGGAGGTGAGGAGGGCAAGTGCAGAGGCCTATGGCAGGCCCTCGAAGCAGGAATGAGCTTTGTATGTTTGAGAAGCAGAGAGGCCAGTGTGATGGGCGGGATGGGGACAGGACAGGATGCTAGGATGGAGGAAGGAGGTGTAGGCACCCAGCCCTAGGACAGAGGAAAGAGGTGTAGACGCCCAGCCTAACTCTAGGTCCTTTGGAGGGCTAGCACCAGGCCTGAAGGCAGCAGAAGACCGAGCTCTGACTGGAGTTTTAGGATGGTTTCCTGAGCTGCTGTGAAGTCTGGGGGTAACTGGGGAACCCTTGCACCCCATCACAAGACGTCACCCTAGCTTGGACCAAGGAACCAGTTGGGAGAGGGGCTAAGGCAAAGAGGCAGATTGTGATCCTCAGCAGCAAGAGTGGGACTGCGGCCTGTGGCAGCCCTAGAGACACCTGAACCTTACTTAGAAAACAGCCACAAGGCCAGTACTCAGAAGGACCTCTGAGTTTTGGACCAGCCTGGTCTATACAGCAGGTCTTAGGCTAGCCTGATCTATATAGTAGACTCTGTCTCAAGAAAAATAAAGGTAGATCCCTCTGCATTGACAGTCATCAGGCCATGCAGGGCAAAGGACACAGCTCAGCATGGGCCCTGTGAGGTTTTGTCTTTTGCTTACTAGAACTGACACTGCATTCCCAGACCCTGTGTCTTCATTTGACTCAAATTCAACTCTGAAAATTGTGGTCCATATTTCTTCTTTCGTGATTGGTAGTGCAGCATTTGCATGCGTGCTGTGTCCTTCTCTGTGCACGAACGTGTGTGCACATCACTGCCAGGGATCGGGCGTCCAAAGCCCCACGCGCTGTATTTCCTGGGATATCTGAGGGATTTCCAGGGGTCATTTTGCTAATGCAGCAGCTTTGCAGCTGGGGACTGCAGTTACAGCCTAGCTTACGTGTGGCTCTGGTGGGTTAGAACCTTCCATAAAGAGCCTGTGAACTAGAGCAAGCTATCTGCAAGCTAGACCTGCAGGCTCCCTGAGCATGTCCCTAAGGTAGAAACGGTTCCCTGAGTGGCCAGGAGGTCCAGTGTGCCTAGGAGACAGGCTTTCTCTGGCCACCTGCCACTTGGCTCAGGGCACAGCTTTTGTATTAAAGCCGTCTCTGTCCTTGGTTCCCGCCAGCCCCTCTGCCTGGAACAGCTGGGTGCTGGAGAAGACAAGGGTGGGCTAGTGACCAGACCTGGTCATTCTGTGTTCTAGGGCCATGCCGTGGACGGCCATAAGCTGGAAGTGCGGATCTCCGAACGGGCCACTAAGTGAGTCCTTGGATGGGTGGGTGGCAGCTCGTGATGTCTGACCTTGGTGCTGGTTGCTCTGGTTCTCATGGTTCTTAAATGTGCTTCGCACATACATACCCTAATTCCTCAGCCACTTGGGGTTCTTCCCAATTAAGCTTTCACTTGCCAAATCTGGTACCCGCTTCCCTGCCCAAATGGACCAGTCAATGACCGTCCCCTGGGGAGAGAGCTTAGACAGTTTTTTATAATAAAAGGAGAAGATGGGGTTGGGTGTGTAGCTTCAAGGGTAAAGTGCTGGCCCAGAATGCCTGAGGCCCTCCCTTCTGGGGTTCCTTATGGTCCTTGTTATAGGACAGCAGCAAAGGGCTACGCTGTTCAGAGGAGAAGATAACTCCGGGCCCTCTCATCCCGAGTGGAGGATGGGCTGACTTCTCCTGCTTTCATCCTGGCCCCTTCTGTAGGCCAGGATGAAATGATAGGGAGGTGTTTTGTGTAGGAAGGTGACAGGATTGGTCTAGTACAAGCAGTTGGCAACCCACATGACCTGGTGTTTCCCCCACCCCATTCCAGGCCTACCTTGACATCCACTCGGAAGAAGCAGGTCCCCAAGAAGCAGACAACTTCCAAGATCCTGGTGCGGAATATCCCCTTCCAAGCCAACCAGAGGGAGATCCGAGAGCTTTTCAGGTGGGTCCCCACGCTGGGCTGTGGGCACAGCGCCCCCTGGAGGCTGGGAGGCTGCCCAGGTCCTGACTGGTGCTGCTAGAAGCCCACAATGGGGCTTGGCAAACTTTGCCTTTGATCTGACTTCCTTAATCTCAGAGATTATGGCACAAGATTTCCCTGGCCTCCCTTCTCAGAGGCAGGAGGATGGCTGGATACACGTGTGCCTGTACCCTAGCACTGTCACCAGATATCAGGAGAGACAGCAATTCTGGTGGCTTCAGCCTGTGGTTCCCCTGTGGGATTTACCGACATCCCTGTGTGAGGGCTTTGCTCCAGGAGAGTCAGTTCCTTCAAGGTGGCGCCCAGACACTGGGACCTTCACCTCAGCTCCCCAGAGGACCCCTATTGTCCTCATGGGATTAAGACACTGGTCTTAGTTGCTCTCTGAGAAAAGCCATTTTGGGAGGACATTCAGAACACAGGCCATGGTCCGTTAGTACAGGAGGCGTTCTCAGTTTGGGGCCCAGGCAAGTGATGAGGGTCAAAGACAACCTGGTTGGGACAGAGACAGAGGTAGGTGCTTCAGGGCTCTCCTTCCCAGGCCATGATGGCAAGCAGGAGTGTGATGCAGGAGGCTAGACTTCACTGGACTCATTCTGCTCGTAGTTTGAAAGATGGTCAGTCCATCAGTTTAAGTTCTTTTTCCCCAACCATTTTATTTCATGTGTATGAGCATTTTATTTCCATTCATGCACTGTGTGCGTGCAGTGTCTTCAGAGGCCAGAGGAGGGCACGGGATCCCCTGGAACTGGAGTTACAGATAGTCATGAGCTGACATGTGGGTGCTAGGAGTGAGACCAGGTCCCCTATAAGCGCAGCTGGTGCTTTTAGCCACCGAGCCAGCCATCTCTCCAGCCCTCCATCATTTGAACTCTTACAGTCTGAACCGTACAGGCCTCAGGCTGGCCACCCCATGCGTGCACAGAAGGACATTTTAACTTGAGTGGCCCTGCATTGAGTCGCAAGTTGAAAGAGAGAGACATTTCTGTGATCCCATGAGGGGGCACTGGGTTCTTGAGGGACCCCAAGGCATGTGTTCTCAGAACGTCGTGTGGGTGAATCATGCCAAGTGCTGAGACTCAGCTGGGTTTTAGAGAACTCAGGGGCCTTGGGTTTCCCCCTTTCCTCTGCCGCTGCCTGCTCAGGCGCTGCCCTGAGAGGAGCCGTGTCAGGAGCGCCCAACCTCTCCTTGTCACTTTCTCAGGTGATGTCTCTGGTAGAATGACCTGTCTGCGTCTCGCAAGGCAGATACCAGCTACATGACAAGTGCTAAGCTAGAGAGGGAATTATCTTTGTGAGGCTCGCGTCTTTCCCCTTGCTGTGAGGTTAAGAGATGGGATGCTGCTTGGGGAATCGGCTTCAAAACCCTCCCCTTCTCTCCCCGTTCTTCCCCATTCCCTGGGGTGGGGACGTTCACCGCCGTGGTCAGCCCAATCGATGCTACGTGCTGTCCCCTCCGATGTCTGAGCTCTAGTGCCTGGTGAGATGGGTCACAGTTGGGAGCGAGGGGGTGGGTTTTTTTGTTTTTTGTTTTTTCCTTCGTACCCGCATCTGGCACTTCAGGCAAAAGAAGAGGGAGAGTGTTAGCTCCCTGCTCACCTGTGGTGCCTCTGCCTTTTAAAAAAAGAGTCCAGTCTCACAGCTGCCGCATCAAAAGGAGTTGCTGAGAACTGTGCGTGTTGATCAGGAACCACATCCCTCGGAGATGACGGTGTCACTTGGATCCACGGTGTATTGGGGATGACATTTATCCCGGGAAACAAAAGACTGGAAGCCAGGGGAAGGCGCTTTGTTTGATCTGTGTATTATACTTCCTCTGTAGTAGACAGGGAATTAGTGTCTGCCGAATGTACTTACACGTGGCGTCTCTTCCCCTCCGCCATTGTTCTGATTGAACGGTCATAAGCCCCTGAAGCGGGAGCCGACCCACAGGTACTGCCTTGCTTTTGTCAGCTTCCCAGTGGATGGAGAGCTGTGGCCGTGGCCGATTGCAGTGGTGGACAGCAGGGGTCACTGTGAGACTTCCCAGGGATGCGGAGCTGACGCCTCAGCTCTGATTCTAGACAAAGCCACCCACCAGCCAGCGAAAGGCCACTGACTGAGGGAAGGAAGGCCTCTGGGTATGGGAGAACTGCTTGACCTACTGTGTCAGGCAGGACTGGTGGGGCTTTTCCTGGTAGATACACCCAAAGTCACAACCCACATTCCTGTTATGTGCCTGTGTGCTGGGCTCTCTGCCTGGTGCCTGCCATGCTGGCAGGCTTGGAGCTTGCAGCTCTGGCCATGGGAGGGCTTCTGCTGTGGCCAGAGTGAACTGGAGGCACAGCCTGTCAGGACTGCCCGTCTGGGCTGGCCATGTGGCTTTCAGGGCTCTGACCAGAGCTTGGTCTTGTACGTCTGTTTTCCTCCCAGGTTTAGAAGGACTTGTCACCCCTGGATATAGAAAGAAAGCTGTCCCTTCCCTGTCCCGTTAGGGTGCGCTTGCTCCACTCCCCCTCCCTGCCCTTTCCCTACAGGTCCTTTACTTTGCTTTCCTAGCCATGAGGTACAAGCCGTCTGTGAGAGGACAGATTAGCTTCTCCCTTGCTTCTCCCTGAAAGGATAAGGAGCAGGCCTGAGCTGTCCCAGGCCTGCAAGCTATGTGCTTCTCTCCTGAAGGAGCACCACACTGGTGCTACAGACTGCGTAGCTAACAGGGCAGCTTAGAGTACAGAGCCCAAGCCTGATATTCCCAGCCAGTCACCACACAGCCCAGGGGCATGGCTGTTCTGTGGGAAGGCCCTTACTGTTGACTCCGTGTGAGTCCCAGACAATCCCTCTGCCTCAGTCTCTTCTGTAAAGCGTTCCTTGTTGTTGCCCACCCTCCCAGAATGCACAGCCCTTGGGATGTGAAAGTTGCCCACAGAGGCAGGGCCTGTGTCCCTCCTAAGACTGGCTGCTGCAGAGTGTCACTATTGCCTGGTTCACTACAGCCTGAGGTACCATTGACACACTGTAGGCCATATGTGGCCCAGATATGGGCTGGCATGCAGTGGTGAGCTAGATCCTGAAGTGAGCTGCCTATAGCCCTGGCTCTGAGGACAGGAAAAGCCATTAGCCTGGGTCCCACACGGCTCTGCCTACCGCCACAGTTCACACAGCATTCACCAGAGAAGTTCCCTGCCCAGCCGCTTGCTCTCACCCCACACCCACCCACAGGCTCAACCCAGAGATTGAGCTTCTCCTGGATTTGAGACCCTATAGCCCCTCCAGCTTCTGCTCCCTCCTTCCCTCTCTCCCTGCCAGCTTCCCCTGAGTGGATATATGCAGGAGTGCACGCACACGCGCACACACACACACACACACACATACACATGCCTGCGAGTGTGCACACACGCACACACACACACGCCTGCGAGTGCGCACACACACATACACACACACATACATGTGCGCGCCCGTGCACACACATGTGCGCGCCCGTGCACACACATGTGCACGAGTGCTCAACCCTCAGATTCTCACATGGGGTTTCCTGTGCTCTAGACTTGCCAGACATGAAGACATGATGTGAGAGTCTTCAGGGAGGTGGAGAAAGGACACAGCCTGGGCCCTAGTCCAGTGCCACTGTCCCTAGCTCTGTGACCTGAATCTCATCTGGAAATTAGAAACTCAGAGTGCCCAGTGCCAGGCACAGATCAGGCACAGCAGTGCCTCTGAGACTCTGGCTGCGTAGGCCAAGGCCTTCAGCTCACCCTTGCCTGGGTCCCTTCCACCTGCTCTGTTGACTTCTCTCGCCCCCCAGTCTGGCTGCCAGCTCCCCTTTGACCTCTGCCCACAGGATTATCTGCTTATTGAACAAAACCCCACTCCAGACTCTAAGGTCAGATATCACCAGAGTCATACAGTGCGCATGGAGCTTGGTGCCTGGTGGGTACACAGAAGATGCTCATTGAGTATGCAGCCCTACTATGCAGAGCCTTACTCTAGAATGCTGATGAAGTCTAAGTTGAGAGGCACAGAGAGGGTAAGCAGTTTGCCTAGGGACACACAGCTCTGTGGTGGTGTAGTTAGCTCCCATTCTAGGGCCCACCATCCTCCTGGGACATCACCGACGGGTGGGGATGTCCACTCCCTCTCAGATTGGCCAGGCTCTGGCTCCAAATAGAACACAGCTTTTTTCTTTTTTTTCTTTTTCCTGCAATTTCCTCCTCAGAGGTGTGAGCCACCTGTGAGGTGTGAATGGGCAATTCACACCAGGCGTCCAGAGCCCTTAATTACAGGCCTGGGTCTCCTATGCCCAGCACACCTGTTGTGCTGACTTTGTGGACAGCTCAGTCTACCCCTGTCCCTGTCGGCTGAGATAGTGGAGGGATGTCAATGGTCTCCCTCCCCTGCCTGGGACTCGGGGCTCTGCTGGTTCCTGGCAGTATTTTCTAGAAGTTTCAAGTTCTTTGAACTGCTCTGCACTGGATGAGTGGAATAAAGGGAGGGGCCTCAGACTCCCCTGGCTCTCTGGAAAGATGCCATGCCCTGGACCAGTGATGTCCCCTACCTCACAGCTGAACCCATCTGTGCTCACATGTACTTGACAGTGTGCTCCCTGTGACATGAGCCCTGTGGCTTCATCTGTCAGTCTGTCTGTCTGTCTGTCTTTGATATCGCAGAGATACAGTGTCAGAATGGGATCATGGCCTCCAGGTGGGCAGGTTTCAATCTCAGGGTAGCAAGCAAAGGTTTCTGAAGATAGACATTTGACCCAGTGGCATGCTTCAGTTGGCAGAGGTATATGTGCGCCACATGCCCGAGTGCCCACACATCCACGCCTTAGCCAGTGCCCCGCACAAGACATAGATGTTCCCACGTTTCCTGGCCCTGCCACCGCCGAGCGAGAGTGGCCTCTCCACTCACTTCTGTAGCTCTGGCAGCATCGTGTATGCACTCAGTGAGACCCCACGTCCTACCCCTGGGCCTCCACGCCTGCCCTGAGGTACAGTCAAGAGCCATGGCTTGCCTGCTTGTTGCTCTGTCTCACTGTCAGGAGGCAGCACTGCAGTGCATTTGTGGGACTTTACTCAGTTTCCCAGTTAGTAGTTGTCTGATCTATATGTGTGTGTCGGGCAGGATGGTGTATGTGTGTGTGTGTGTGTGTGTGTATGCACATGTGTGTGTCGGGATGGTATGGGTATGTGTGTATGCACATGTGTGTCAGGATGGTGTGGGTGTATGCACATGTGTGTCAGGATGGTGTGTGTGTGTATGCACATGTGTGTGTCAGGATGGTGTGGGTGTGTGTATGTACATGTGTGTGTCGGGATGGTATGGGTATGTGTGTATGCACGTGTGTGTCAGGATGGTGTGGGTGTATGTATATGCACATGTGTCTTTGTGGGAGGCCATTTGCCCACAGAGACCAGAAAGGCTGTTGGATCTCCTGGAGCTGGAGTTATGGATGGTTGTGAGCCACCACGTTGGTGTTAGCAATTAAACCCCATCCTCTGCAAGAGCAGCGAGTTCTCTTAGCCGCTGAGCATCCCCCCAGCCCCAGTTGTCTGATCTGTAAACTAACTTCTCTTATTAACTTTCTAATTGGCTCTGTCATTCTGTGTATTCTGGAACCACGTCCCAGGTTCCATGATCGCAATGTCTCTGTGGCCCTGTGGCAGCTCTGCCTACTCACGCATGGCTTGTCACTCAGCTGCCTGCCTCTCCTGTGAAGCTCCCTGCATTGGGCACAGTTCCTCTGGAGTTCATTGTTGTGCCTGGCTGAGGAAGATGCTTTGTCCCCATGTGCACTGCTGAATTAGCCCGCCTGGCTGATGGCAGTGCCCTGTCACCTGGTTGTGCTCTCATAGCCCAGCTCATCCGTGCAGACCTTACACGCTTCCAGTCTGCAGTGTTTGTTCCCACACATTGGACGATGGGTCTCTGGATCTTATTGGCTAAGGCCGCTTAAGGCCCTTCGGGGAGAATGTAACCTCTCAGGAACAGGTTCCTGTAGCTTGAACCAGCCAGCGGCTCTGGATACAGGGTGCCAGCCGCTTTAGGACATACACATGGCTTTGATGAGGGCCAGGACGGGGAAACTGAGGCATCCTGTGGCTGACAGGATGGTATGTCACACCTGGGGTGGAGCCAGTGAGGTTGGCCATGCCCCTCCTCCATCCCTCCACATACTCCCTGGCTTCCATGTGCATCAAAAAGAACCTTGGCCAGAGTTAAGCTTTTGATCCTTTTATCCAGTATCATAGGTGTGGGCTCCTGGTGAGCACTCCCTGTTGTGTGTTAGCTGTGAGGTTACCATTTGTTATGTTCCTGAGCTCACTGCCCTGGGCCAGGGCACAGCGGGCAAGGTCTCCTGACCACAGCAGCTAATGCACCTGGAGCTGTCTGTGCCTGGGGTCCCCTCATGCCTCTGCCTTTCAGGCTTGTAATCTGATAGCCCCACAGCAGAACAGGGTGCAGCACCACACAGTTTCCCACACCCTTGTGTAAGATGCTCAAGGTTACCCACGTGTAAATCTGGAAATGGACCCAAATTCCAACCAGGAAATCACTACCCCAAACAGTGACAGATGGCAGTAGTGAGCCGCCTGTCACAGGAGTGAGCAGGTGGCTTCACGTTGGCAGCTGTCTGTTGGGAAGACTTGAGAAGCTACCGAGTCGTGCAGCAGGCATCTGTGACCCAGGGAAGCCCCGGCCTTGGTCAGTCACAGCCGCTCTGGTCTTTGATCAGTAGTAAATCTATGTCCTTGAGCAGTGGGGGACAAGCAGGGAGAGAGAAGTCACCCCGATTTCCATATGCTGCCTAAACTTGAGCACTTAAACCTATGCTAATTGATATTAAGCTGGCACCCTGGAAAGTTGGAAGTCCCTAGCTTCATTGCCTGTGGTGTGAAAGACCAAGCCCTGCGGGCAGTGGGAAGCGCATGGGCGGTGGGAAGCACCCTCGACCTTTCTTGGAGGTAGAGTGGGGTTATCTGGCCTCTCCTATCTCAGGCATCAGAAGTTGGCTGTGAGCTCGGGAAGGAATCTAATTTTCCAAGTCCACAGGACACCACCAAGAAGGCTGAACTTCAGCTACCGCTTGAGCTCTCGGGCCCTGTGTTGGTTGAGTATCTCCATGTAGTTGTTGCAGCTCAAGCAGGGAGCTTATGCTTTCCAAGGCAGCAAAACCTATTGGTCATGGCTGCCTCAGATCCTGTGCTGAGTGGTGGGGAGACAGAAAGCAGCATCACAATTGATTAGTAATGTCTGTGGTGACTGCAGGAGCAGCCACGGTTTGCACTGGCAAGCAAGTTCATCTGCTACAAGGGTGTTCCCACCTGCCTGTGGCGAAGCCTGCTTCCCCTCCTTACGCAGCCAGCACTGGCATACATCTTCCCTCTCCTTCCTGCTACAGACAGCCATTCACTGTATCCAGGGAAGACACAGAGCTCAGACTGAAGCTGGGCACCCTGGGCCATGGTCCCTACCTCCACAGTGAACAGTTATCTCACTAGCTTTCAGTCTACACGGTGGCTATTCTGGCACACTGTCCAATTAATTCTTGCTTGCAGCTCACTTGTTGAAGCCAGTGCAGGGCTCTGCCTGTCTGTCTCCTGGCACCCTGGGTATGAAAGGCAGGGGGAGCCACACAGCTTGGGAGATATCCCTGGAGCAGCTTTGGGCCCCTTGTCCATCACAGAGCTTTCAAGTGAGCAGGACTCTGAGGGCCTCTGAAAAGAGGCAGGCCTTCCCACTGTATCACAGGCTAGGGAGACAAGGACTGTCCTGGTGGGTCTTTTGGGTCTCCGTAGGCAGCAGATTAAAGAATTGTTGCAGAAGACTGGCCCTGAGCCTTAGTCCCAATGTTTGGTACCATGCACTTGTTGGGTCCACCTAAGCCCACAGGTCATTCCCTCAGTCAGCATCGCTGGTGGTTGTCCGCCTCTGATTTGGTGCAGCTTCCCGATTAACACTGGGCACTGGCCAATGTGCCTCTGGCACCCTGTGGCTCATCATTATCAGCCTGTGTGCCTGGCAGTGGAATGTGACCAGTGCCTCCAAGAGCCTCACTGCAGAAGTCGCAGGACAGGCGGCTTAGAAGAGGGCAGCGGCTGTTAAAGCCAACACTCTAGGGTCACAAGCACAGCGCTGTGGGAGTGGCCACCTCAAGGACAGGACAGTGTCCAAGCTGCACAACCACACAGGCTCCCCAGAGTGCACTGAGCAGAGTTTCTGAGTCTTGGCTCTGCTGCCTGTCTCCTTCAGAGAAGTCATTTTGGTCTCTGCCCCTCAGAGTCCATGTCCGTGGGACCTCAGCCATCCTTACCAGCACTCAGCATGACAGTCAACGTAACATAGTTCGTGGCACTAATGCCAGGGTAGGTTCTCAGTGTGCCCTAGGACCTTGAGTGTCTGCTCTGTGGGTACCCAGTGTTGGGAAGGAGCCTGGGTCAGCTATGATGGGAGGTTGCTGCTGACTAGGGGGAGAGTCTGAGGGATTCCTATAGAACTCACTCTGGTTCTGAGGACATGTGAGGTGCTGTGTAGCAAAGGAGCCTGGGAACTGTGACTGAAGCACACAGCTCTCTGTATCTGATGCTGTGCTGCAGCCAGAGGGCATGCAGGCTCCTAGATTCTTCCCTCTTTATTTCTGCCTTTATAAGTTTCTTTAGTGCCCGCTGTGTCCCGCCTCCCCACTGCCCACCTCTTTCCTTGTAGATACATTCCAGAACACTTGTTCTCTGAGCCCAGTTTTTGGGGACCCCTAGGCGTCTCTCCCAGAGAGAATGCTCTTGTCTATCTGTTCCCAGCAAGGATCAGCCTCAGATGGAGTTTGGCTCCTTCAGAGAACTGGCCTTGGACCCAAAGCTTACCTATTACCATGGAGTGGGACATCCTGGAATGAGCTGTTTGGATGCCAGGGTGGGGTGGCACTGTGGCCATGGGTTCTTCCCTCTGCCCATGTCTGGGGTGAGGGGCTGAGGGCGGCAGGGCGGGATGCCAGGGGGACCTCTGCAGTGCTGGCTGGGGAGAGGCTATCTCTGTGTTAAAGAGGAGAAAGTGTGTGCGTTAGGGGTGGCTGAGCAAACACACAAGGTACCCATGGCGCCCGGGCCTGTGTGCAGAGTGAAGATCAGGAAAAAGCGTGCATCGTAGCAGTCAGTGCTCGGTCTCTTCCTGTGCTGCTGCGATGCCGCTTACACAGTTTACTCAGGGCAGACCCATGGCCAGTTCTCTCTCCAGTGCCTCTGCCCTTTTATATATTGACCTTTGAACTCTTGGGCCAGCCCCCTATTTGAATCTCCTTGCTATAAACATAGCGGGGCAATACTGGCCCCTGCGGTTTCTGCCTGGCCCTTCATAATACCATCAAACGTTCGAAATGCCTTCAGGATCCTTACCTGCTAACAAATGGAAGCTTTGCTTTTAAAGGCTTTCTCCCGGTTCTTAAGTGAATCTCATTCTAAAGAGCGTGGGAAAATGAGCAGAAGCCACAAAAGCAGCCATAGACAACCGTCTGCAGTGCATCGTGGCACCGCCCCATCCTCTTCCCCCACGCCTCCGCCGTGGGGTTGGCATTGATATACTCCCTCCACAGACAAGGAGACAGCAAGGCAGAGAGGTTAAGTGACTTGCCTGAGGTCTCATAGCCGTCAAGTGGCAGAACCAAGGCCCTGGGGCCCAGGCTCCAGTCGACACTCCTCCCCCGGCTCCGTAGACAAGTTTGATGGACGTAACCCCCAAACCGGCATCTCCCCTGCTCGCGTGTGCTGAGAGCCTCTTGTCCTTCCGAGTGTACGCTTAAAAGCCTCCTACAGTGGCTCGGCTGGCACAGCAGGCTCCACAGGCCGAGCCCACCTTCGCCGGCTTTCACTGTTTAAAGTAGATGGGTGACACAGGCTGCTGATGGAGAACACGCAGTGTCACACACGTGGGGAGGAAGCGAAATGTTTTTCTAGTACAGGCTGGGAATAAAAGCTTGCTGAGGGAGGAGAAAGTGAGCTTAGGGAAGGGGGTTTCAGTACGGGTCTCATAGGTGCCCCTCCCTGGGACCGAGGCACCTTACTGCCTTAACTATGCATGAGGCCCTCTAACAGCCTAGGGCACTGGAGCGCCTTCTAACATAGCCAGACTGCAGTGCCAGTATAGAGCAGTTTATTAAGTAGGAGAGAAACATCATCAATGCACCGCTCCTTTTAAAGCCTGAGACGGTGCTAGATCATTTTCAGAGGTGCCTGGTAGCCTCCTCTAAAACTGGCCATGGGGAAGAGCTGCCCATCCTACCCCCAGGGCCTGCTGCCTGGAGCTGGGAGCCCCGCCCATCCCTTGGAACCATGGAAAAGGGCTGACTATGTGCCTACTTGCTCCTCCCAAGGCTTATCTGTGCCATTGTTAACAAGATGTGAGGGGCTGACATGGTTGAAAGAGAAACAGGTCAGCCTGGCTGTGGATGCCAGGGGAAGGCAGGCAGGTGATGCTCGCCCTAGGAAGCAGCTGTGGGGTCCTCTCTCTTCCTGGGGTTTCAGACGCAGCCCCCCATGTATTGGGCAAAAAGTACCTCATGGATTCCTTGAACTGGAAGATTCTGGCCATACAACAAGTACATCTGGGAGTGAGGGGCAAGGGCAAGTAGCACCCATGGTAAGGGGATTTTGGACCAATTCTCAAGACCTGTTCAGGGGTCAGAGCATCTTCCTCAGACATTCATCCAGGGCCGGCTGGCCACTTGGCTTCTGTTTTTTTTTTTTTTTCTGTCAGCCTCCCTTCAGAGGCCAGAGCTGCCCTGTAGTGTCCCCGGCCACAGCAAGGACCGGTGGGCTGCAGGATCGTCAGCGCAGTCACACACAAGGAATCACTCATTTGTATCTCATTTTCGAGTTATTATCGAGCTGCTGGTTGAGAGAGTATTTTGACAGCAGCTGTCAGCAAGGTGCAAGCGGCTGCCATCGCCTGCGATTGGCTGAAGACACCTATGGCAGTGCGCTGAATAATACCCCAGCCCCCCCCCCCTCCACCTACCCATCAGGAGAGGCAGGGGAGGAGGGAGAGCAAACATCAAGAGGAGGAGGGAAAATGCAGGCTTCATTAATGTGTTTCTGACTCCCACTAGAAACAGCGGCCAAAAAGGCCCCGATTGTATCTCATGTTTTATTTAATTTATTGTATTTGAGGTTTGGGGCAACAAGGGAGGTGGGTGAGAGAGGCCCCTTCCAAACAACCATTTAGGCTTGTCAGAGCTCATTGATTGAGTTAGCGAGGTTTCCACTCCTGGCTTCCAGCTGCCAGGGCTGTAAGCCGGTCAAAGCGGGAGTGACCAGAAGCCCGTCTTCTGGGAGTCAGGGAGCCTAGAAAGGAGATGCCTGTGGTGAGAAAGGCCCCGCTGGTCCACCAGACAGCTTGGGAAGGAAATGACCATGGAGAGGGAGGCCTGCTGGTCCACCAGACAGCCTCCTCATCTCCCCTCGATGCTTAATAGAAGCTCAGTGGAATGTGTGCACTTCAGCATCTCTCAAAGGCTTCTCTCCCTGCATGGTAGGGAATTGTACCATGCATGTTTCTTTCCAAGCTCCGGGTACCCAGGCAGGGAATAAATAACGCCTCACATTCGCTGCCTTCTACCCAAGCAGTTGGAAATTCCCTGTTTGTTTGGTCGTTGGGTTTGTTTTGTTTATAGGCTTGGGGGGAAGTCAGCAGTACCAGAAGGCAGATGTGTGGTGCTGGAGAGGCAGGCACGCTCTGCCGTACGCTGAGGGCCCATGGGGGCCACGCTCCAGGCAGAGCGCTGCAAAAGAGTGTAATCTCAGTGAGCCAGACCACAGGACCATGTGTCGTCCTTTTTCCTTCCCCAAATCCCTAGCCCCACTTAGACTCCCCCACGGGGACTAAGCTTCCCTTCCTCCGGGTTTTACCTTCTGCAGCTGGGCCTGGTGCTGGCTTCTCCTGGACTGTCAATACCACAGAGCTGAGAGCTATGGTCTCAGAATGTGACATTTAGCAGACTCCAAAGGCACTTACTGTGAGTAGAAGCCACAGTGCTGTGCATCCTCCAGAGTGCAGGACACATGAGGTAGGAGGCCAATGGGGTTCTTTGCAGGGGGCAGCAGTGGATTAATAGAGGAGGGCTTGGAGTGGAGAGACAATTTGTCATGTGCCCAGGGCGTATTCTACATAAGTGGGTGCCCACCCAAGACTCGCCAATAGTGTTGATAGTCATTGCGGCTGCCCAGCTCAGCCCTACGGGTGCCCATAGACCCGCTGGGGGCAATGCCACCCACTGAAACCTCTGTCTTTCAGTTACTTTCTCTCTGTTGTTAGTCCTGAGCCTTGACTTACAGACAAGAGCACAAAGTGAAACCACAAACCTGCAGCAAAAAGCAGAGCCAGTCAGCCCTGAGGAAGAAGGATGGGAGGGAGGGAGGGAGGGAGGGAAGGAGGAGGAGGAGGAGGAGGAGGAAGAGGAGGAGGAGGAGATGGAAAGGAGCTTGGTAAAGACACACTAAGGAGAAGGAAGCCGTTGTGCCTAGGAGGAGCCTAAATCCAAGGGGCCGGTAATAAGCCTGCTAAGTCCCTACACCTGAGACCCAGTGACCATGGAGATGTGGCCTCCTAAAGCCAGGCTACAGCCACGAGATCTTATCTCAAACAAAAACAAGAAGTCCGTCCTAATGGCACAGGCCAGCCACATGAAATGATCCCAGCTACTTAAAAGGCTGAGGCAGGAGGATCCCAAGTTCAAGACCTGCCTGCAAAGCCCTAGGGAGACACCGTCTCAGCGTGTGAAAAGCTGTAGTTTAGTTCAGTGTAGAGTTCCTGTGAGGCCCCAGGTGTACCCTGAGCACCCCTAAAAACAAAGTCAGGATTGAAAAACCAGACTAGATTTGAGCTGAAAACTACAAGATGTGGCAAGGCAGAATCAAATGTTCTTTGATGTTGCTTCTTGGTGATTGTGTTGCGTTATTAAACAGATGACCACACAATGTCGTCTCAAAATCTGTAAATTCTACAGAGTTTTTTACAGAAAGCAACAAAGTTCAGTCCAATAAAGTCACTCTCTGCCCCTGTCACCTCCACTCCTCCTTTCGTCCTTCCTCCATCCCCAGCTCTTTGCCTTCCCCTGTATGCCATGTGGATGCCTGTATCCTGTCCCATGGTTTAAGCACCAGAGAGCTGACTTCCAATCCCTTTCCACTCGATAACTCCCAGGCACAGCAAGGATGTCAGGGTTTGTCCAGAGCAGAGCCTGGCTGGCTTTTTCTGTGAAGGGCAGCTGGTGACAGTAGTCACAGCTCGAAAGCACAGGGACCAAGAGGAATGGGTGTGGCTTTCGCTGTGAGCTTCCACCGTCTTAACGTCGGGAAGTGGAACCTTTTTCCTTTGGGACACAGTGGTCTTGTAGAAGTTGGTTTTTTCCCCCAACTGTTCCCCAGTGTAAAAACTGTGGCTGTGGAGACAGACAACAGGCCTACTATGTCTGTCTCTGGTCACCCTTAATCAAGGTGGGGACATGAGCAACTTCTCTGAATTCTGTGTTTTCCTATCAGAACCACTGTCTTTGGGCATCCTGTGTGAATTCAGACCCTCTCTGCCCATGTCACTGGCACTCAGCTGTGACCTCCTCACCACCCACTGCCAGGATCACTCATCCTTGCACTTGGGACTGCCTTCCCTGGATTCGCACGCTTCGCTCTCTCTTTTGTTCAGTTTGTGAGCAACAATGCTGGGCCATGAACTCAGAGGCACCTTCCTTAGCTGCCCTGGGTGGCCTGGCCACCCTTGCCTCCTCCCGAAGATGGGCCTCTGTGTTCTCATTTCTACGCCATTGCTTGAAACATCACAGGGTTACATCACAGGCACCCAGGAAATACTTGCTAAGGAAAAAGAAACAGCAAAGATGAGTGGAGTGGGGTCCCCCTACCCCATCTTTTTAAAATTATCATTTGAGTCACTGGTATGTGAAAGTCATATCTCTGAAGCTGCTTGGCAGTGCCCTGTCAGGTGCCCACCAGGGAGAAAGGTGTCTGCCCTTCATCGAGGGCAAGGGACAATCACTGACGAAGGAAAGCTCTGTGTTCTGTCCCAGCCAGTAGTGCTCACTGCCATGCAGAGCCAGTTTGTGTCTGCCTAGCACAGGAGACAGGCAGTCTCAGTCCTGAGGCCTTACTTTTTGTTTTCTTAGCCTTTTAAGGAGGCTTGGTCCTAGGTGCCTGGCTTTGTCTCTGGATCAGATGATGAAGCTGAAGGTGGATTTGAGAGGCTGGGGGAGGCTGGGGGAGGGGCACGCTGCTCGTCCGTTTGCTTGCTTTCAGAAATAGATAAGTTACAGGAGTACTGTAAAACTTCGTGTTCGGTCTACTCTCTGCTTGTATGTACATGTATGTTAGTTTCTCTGACCCACTGAGGCAGAAGTTCAAACACACGGGGGGTGAACTTCATGCCTGCCTCTCCCCCTCTAAGTTACTTTAGAGAGCTTTCTTATAAAAATGAGGTGTCTTTAAAGACCATTATTTTGTACAGTTCTCAAAATCAGGCCATTCCGACACCACGTTGTGCTTGCTCTGTAGCCTGAATGTATAGCGCTGCCCGCTTGAGGGAGTCATATCGCAACCCGGCAGAAGCCATGTTGCCTCTCATCCTCAGCTAAGGTAGCTGCAAGTTAGGGAGACAGCTGACCCCTCCCTTGCTTCTCAGGGCTCAAGCAGTTGTGACAGTACCAGCCACTTTCTCTGTGCGTGTCTGCTTGATCTGAGTTCAAATCCCGCTGCAGCCTCTGGCAGCCTGGGCCAGTCCAGAGTCCCTATTTTGTAAAGCTTTGAGGTGTATGTGGCTAAAGGTCTGGGAACTGGATTAGGATGCTTGGCTGGTTACCAGCCCTGTCCTGAGCACAGTTTTGACCTTGGGTGGGTGGGTGGGTGTTTCCTCCCTTTGAAATGAGCATCATAGAGGACTAGAACCAGCGTGGCTCTGGGCAGCGCTGAGCATGTGGCAGGTTCTGTAAATGGAGGCTGCTGACAGAAGGCAGCCCGAGGACTGTGCTATTCCGTGCGTCGGGTGCTGGGGCCTGATACACCTCAGCAGCTCAGCTGCCGGATCCTGGCCCTCCCACCTGTCCTGGCCACCCCCATCCCTAGGTCTGTAATGTTCATGACTCCACATGCTGGCCACAGTCTGCTACCTTGAGCTCACTTTGGTGGCCTGGGGGTCAGTCTGTGGGGCAGCATTCTCCAGGGACATGGCCTGTCTTTCTCATGTATTAATTAGCTTTCCTTGGCTGAGACTACTACCTAAGAGAAGTCATCTGCGGAGGAAGGACCTGTTTGCCTGTAGAAGCTGCAGTCAGTTTAGTAGGCAGTTGTTGACCAGAGGAAGGGGCTCTGTGCTCACAGCCTGGAGCATCCAGACAGAGGAGGGAAGGCCAGGGCCCAGCTCCCTGTCTCCCTTTCCTCTTTTTGTTCACACCAGGACCCCAGCCCGTGGGATGGGGCCACCCACATTTGGGGTGGGCCTTCCTACCACAGTGAAACCCTTCTGGAAACACCCTCATAACACATTCAAAGGTATTTCCTAGGAGATTCCAAATCCAGTCCATTGGATAATGAAGATGACCATCGAAGGGCTGACTACAGGCTCCCAGCACCTGTCCCCTTAGGAGAGGCCACTCCTGGCTGTGGGTGGGAAGGAAGATGCAGCCCACAGTCCTTCTAGTTCACCTGTTGTCTCCCTCCTATAGAAATGATGTGGAGGGCACCCCCACCTCCCACGGCCTTGCACCTCCTCTGGCTCTGGGAACATAGATTTTTTTTTTTTGGAGGTGGGGGATGTGAAGGCACATAACCCCTGTCCTCCTCCCTCCCTCCCCACCAGATCGTTAAATTATTCCACAGGAGCCAAAGCTCTGAGGCTAAATTACCACAGCGCGTATCATGGCAACTGTCCCCATCTCAGCTTCTGCCACTTGTCTCTGCGGCCACAGCGGCAAGAAACTTGCTGAAGAGAAGTCATTATCTGGGAGGGGGGAGGCCCCAGGACAAGAGTCCTCGCCCCCTCTTGCCCCCACAAACTGATTAGATCAGCACCCTGTCAGGACAAGCCCTGTGTGTGAGTGTGTGTGTGTGAGTGTGTGTGTGTGAGTGTGTGTGTGTGTGTGTATGTGTATGTGTGTGTGTATGTGTGTGTGTGAGTGTGTGTGAGTGTGTGTATGTGTGTGTGAGTGTGTGTGTGTGAGTGTGTGTGTGTGTGTGAGTATGTGTGAGTGTGTGT